>JAVHLU010002028.1:0-22258 GCA_036785755.1 Colletotrichum ledebouriae
CTTAATATAATTAATAAAACCCGCTCCTTTATTAACTACTCTACTATATATAGAGAGCGTATTATTAATATAGCCCTTAAGAGGGCTTATCTTAATACCCCTATAGGGGACTCTATAAGGTATAATAATATTAGAGCTAAGTAAGTAAACTTAGTAGTAGAAGTTTAGCGGGTTATTATATACCCTATAGAATAGCCCTTCTTTAAGCAGGTCCTCTATATTACTAAGGTAGAGGTAGCCTAGGCGGCCTAGGCGAACGTTAGTAAGTATAGCTTATGCTAACTAATAGAGAGAGCGTTGCTAACGATAGTATAGCTAGCGGACGAAGCGGTAATAGAGGCGGTATTTAATAGTAGCGCGGGTAGTGCGCGAGAGGAAAAGTCAATAGTTTCGTAGTCTATTAAATAATTAAAAACCACGTTGTTTTTAATATGATGTTAAAGATTATAAGGCTATAGGCACGTATAAGTGCAGCTATAGTTAGGAGAGTTATAATTATATAACTAAAGGCTATATATTATTAGGAGGCGCGGAGTTAGAAGGTCTATTGCACTTAAGCAGGTAAAATCACTATGCAGTAGCCAGAGGCCAAGTTAAAAGTATAAATAAGGGCCAAGAAGAATATAATACTAGATCCTAGCGCCCTATTTATAGGCCTAATTATACTAAAGTTTTTAACTATTAAGTAAGGATCGAGGCTTATAAAGGCTTAGTAAGAAGCTATCCTAAAAGCTATTAGTTATCTATAGCCTGAAGAAAAGAAGCTTCTCTTAGCTATCCTTACTATAAGAGAGAAGGCTTTAGCCTAGGAATTTAAGTATTATAGCTCTATATACCCTTCTATTACCCCTCTATAGGTAATTCGAATAGTACTATATAAAGTATAGTAAGTAAAAGGAACCCTAATATTAAGAGGATTAGAGTAGGATATTATTATAATTCTAAAGGATAGACTAAAGAAGGGAATCCTTAAGCAAAGTTATATAGCTTATTATAATTTATTCTTCTATATATATAAGAAAGATAGTAAAATAAGGCTTATTGATTTAGCTACTAAGATAAATATAGTTATAATATAAGATATAATACTACCCCCTTTAGTAAATAACCTTTTAAAAGGCTTCGCTATATATTAACTATTATTACTATTAGACTTCTTTTTAAGATATAACTAAGTCCCCTTAGACCCTATAAGTAGAGACTTAATAATGTTTATATTACTTATTATTATAAGCTACGCCTAGGTTAAGCCTAACTAGGCTTCTACCTAGGCTTACTGCTTAGAAAGCTACCTAGGGCTTACCTAGGGCCTACCTAGTAGTCCCCTATAGACTAGTAAGATCTCTATTAAAGAGGAAAGCTTCCCCTTTTCCTCTCTAGCTTAAATAAATAATATTATAATAACTTATTATTAAATAAACTTAGCTCTAACCCCTTATATATTTAAGCTTATTATTATAATAATAATAATTAGTAGAGCGCTACTCCCTACTAGCTAGTAAGATAGTTAATAATAGTTTAGCTAAAACTTAAGATAAGCCATTATAAGCTAACTTAATAGTAGCACTAGAGTCCCTCTAGTAATACTCATAAGAGGTTAAGTAGGGGAATAGCTAATATATAGCTATATAAACCCCTATAAGTATTACTAATAAAGCCCTAGTAATACTTAGTATTATATATTAAAAGCTATTACCCCTATCCCTAAAGTTTTTAAATAAGTAGAAGGAATATACCTCTTAGGTATAGTAAGTAAAGTATAAGATTGCTATTAATAGGGCGTTCTATCTTATAAATATAGAAGTATAATACCTTATTAACTCCTACTTAGATATTACCTTTTAATAAGTAGTCCCTATCTTTTATAAAGCTAGGGGTACTAGTAGATAATATAACCTAGAGGACTTTATAAACTATTTTAATTAGACTTATAAGAACCCTAATATCTAATTATAAGCTATAGCTTAACTATAAACCCTCTAGTAAAAGGAGGATAAGGCCCTAGTAACCTTCCTACTAAGGTTTAAGTAAGTATTAGCTAATATAAGTAGAGTAAGGTAGCTAAGTTAGGTTTAGATCTTACTTCTAGAGGCCTCCCTTACCCCTAAGCTAAGAGATTAGCTAATTATTATTAACTTACTAGCTAATTATAATAGCTAGCTCTTAAAGGTTTAGAGTATTATATAGATAATAGAGCGCTAAGAAGCCCCTAGGAATTACTTAATAACTTACTAGAGACTTATTACTAAGGATACTAAGGGGGATACTTATATAACTAGAGTAATATATATCTTACAAGTTAAAAAGGTAAGATATTATAACTATTTAAACTCTAGATCCTCCTTAGGTACCTCCCTAGTATAATACTAATACCTATTAAAGAGTATTAAGTTCGGAATTACGCCGCAGCCCCTTTGCAAAAAGACTATAACAAATTCACCTAGTTCGCAGGTATAATTCGGGAAATACTATATAGGTATTTTAACCTATACCCTCTCTAGTTAAGGAAAATAATATAAGAACCCTATATATTCCTACTACTTATAAGTAAACCCTCTAAATATTATAAAGTTAGACGCGCGCTACACTAGGGCTAATTATATTAGAGCTAAACGGGCTACTAAGGCTCTAGTAAGATATTAAAAGTAAATACTACTATATAAGAGGTAACTCCTTAACTAAAGAGGTCTTTCCTAAGAGGTTCTTATAGCTAGAAGTATAAGAAGCTCTGCAGGTAGGGCCATATACCTCTCCCTCTTCCTTATCTAACTTATAATAAATCCTTAACTATATTAGTACTAGACCCTATATATAAAAACGCTAAGCCCGCGCAAGGCACGCCCTTTAACGCTAATAATATATAAGAGCTCGCTAAAGAGTTTAGTATTAATACGATAAATAAAACCTACTCCTTCTTTAACTACTCCGTTATATATAGAGAGCGTATTATTAGTATAGCCCTTAAGAGGGCTCTTATTAATACCCCTAGAGGGGATACTCGCTATTATATTGCAGCTAAGCCAGCGGACTTAGCAGCGGAAGCTAGGCGGGTGTATTAACGAGTATAAAGGACTCCTATATTTATTATATTTATAGGGTTAGAGGGTATATTACTTAGTATTACCCTAGTAAAGAGGACTAGCTACCTAGGGTTATAAAAGTAAAACCCCTAAAAGAAGGATTAATATATTATAAGGTTATAAATAACTACTAGGTAGTAGCTAATCCTTTAGAAGAAGATAAAGAGTTAGAAAAAAACTAACTCTAGAACGAAATTAGGCCCTAGAGCTTACTAAGAAGGAGATATTAAATTAGGAGAAATATAAATAAGAATAACTAGCTAATAATAAGCTTATTATTATCTAAGTTAGAGTTAATAAAAGATATCTAACTTATATCCTAGTAGATATTAGGAGTAATACTTATATAATAATTAAACTTTCCCTAGCTTAATATCTTTACTTTTGTTACGGGCTACGCCTAGGTCAAGCCTACCTAGGCTTCTACCCAGGTTTACTACCTTAAAGGAGCTACCCAGGGCCTACCTATAGCCTACCTAGTTATTCCCTATAGACTAGCAAAATCTCTACTAGAGAGGAAAACTTCCCCTTTTCCTCTTTAGCTTAAATAAATAGTATTATAGTAACCTCTTATTAAATAAACTTAGGTCTAACCCCTTATATATTTAAGCTTATTATTATAATAATAACGACGGGTTAAGCGCTGCTCCCTACTAGTTAATAAGATAGTTAATAGTAGTATAGCTAAAACTCGAGACGAGCTATTATAAGCTAATTTAGTAGTAGTAATAGAGTCCCTCTAGCAATAGTTATAAGAGGTTAAGCAGGGGAATAGCTAACGTATAGCTATATAGACCCCTATAAGTACTACTAGTAAGGTACTAGTAATACCTAGTATAATACGCTAGAAGCTACTACCCCTACCCCTAAAGCTTTTAAGTAAGTAGAAGGAATATACTACCTAGGTATAATAAATAAGGTATTAAGCTTAGAATTACGCCGCAGCCCCTTCGCAAAAAGACTATAACAAATTCACCTAGTTCGTAGGCATAATTCGGGAAATACTATATAGGTATTTTAACCTATACCCTCTACTAGTTAAGGAAAATAATATAGGAACCCTATATATTCCTACTACTCGCAAGCAAACCCTCTAGATATCATAGAGTCGGATGCGCGCCGCACCGGGGCTAATTATATTAGAGCTAAATAGGCTACTAAGGCTCTCGTAGTAAAGCTACTATACGAGATAACTCCTTAACCTAAAAGGTCGACCTTTGAGCAAGGTACTAAAGGTATTAAGAAAGCTACTATATAAGATAACTCCTTAACCTAAAAGGTTAACCTTCTAGTAAGGTAAATACTACTATATAAGAGGTAACTCCTTAACTAAAGAGGTCTTTCCTAAGAAGTCCTTATAGCTAGAAGCATAAGAAGCTCTGCGAGCAGGGCCTTATACCTCTCCCTCTTCCTTATCCACGAAGTCCTAGGCATACCTATAACCTATAACAAATCCTTAACTATATTAGCACTAGACCCTATATATAAAAACGCTAAGCCTGCGCGAGGCACGCCCTTTAACGCTAATAACGCGCGGGAGCTTGCTAGAGAGTTTAGTATTAATATAATTAATAAAACCCGCTCCTTCTTTAACTACTCCGTTATATATAGAGAGTATATTATTAATATAGCCCTTAAGAGGGCTCTTATTAATACCCCTAGAGGGGATACTTACTATTATATTATAGCTAAGTAAGTAGACTTAGTAGTAGAAGCTAGGCGGGTTATTATATACCTTATAGAGTAGCCCTTCTTTAAGCAGGTCCTCTGCACTATTAAGGTAGAGTTAGCCTAGGCCCCTTAGGGGAATATTAGTAAGTATAGCTTATATCGAATAGAGAGAGCGTTACTAATAATAGCATAGTAAAGATAATAACGACTTCTATTAGATAAAGCGGTAATAGAGGTAGTATTAGTAGCGCGGGTAGTGCGCGAGAGGAAAAGTTAATAGTTTTATAGTCTATTAAATAATTAAAAACCACGTTATTATCGATATAAAGTTAAAGATCGTGAGGCTATCTAGTAGGGTATATATAAGTATAGCTATAGTTAGGAAAGTTATAATCACGTAACCGAAGGCTATATATTATCAGGAGGCGCGGAGTTAGAAGGTCTATTGCACTTAAGCAGGTAAAATCACTATGCAGTGGCTAGAGGCCAAGTAATTTACTTATTTAGCCTAACTAGCGCCCCTACTAGCATCTAGTAATATATTAATAATAACTTATAGGACTTCCTTTATAATCTTATTACTACTTATATAAATAATATATTAATTTACTCTAATAAAATAAGGAAAACTTATAAGAGAACGGTCTAGGAGGTCCTCTAGAGGCTAGCGGATACTAAGCTAAACCTTAATCCTATAAAATATTAGTTCTTAATAAAAGGATTAAGTATATAGGGTTTATAGTAACTATAAGAGAGAGCCTCTCTTATAACCTTAAGAAACTCTAAGTAATTACTAAGTAGCTACCCCCTATTTCTCTAAAAGGTATTTAAAGTTTCCTAGGGTTTATAAATTACTATAATATATTTATACTAAGGTATAGGGAATATAATTAGGCTATCTATAGAGCTTATTAGAACGAATATAATATTCTAATAGGGAAATAACTAGGGAAGAGCTTTCTCTTAGCTTAAGTAGCTTTTTAATACCTAGCTAGTATTTTATTAATTTAATTTAAAAGATAAGATTATTATTAAGACTAATTATCTAGGATTTATACTAGGAGGGGTACTCTCTTAGATTAACCTAGAGAGTACTAAGCGCCTTATAGCGTTCTACTTATAGAAGCTCTCTCTTATAAAGTATAATTACTCTATTTATAATAAGAAGCTTCTAGTAGTCCTTTCTTAGTTATATATATAGAGAGCAGAGCTATATAATATAGCCTTCTTTAAGGTATTAATAAACTACTAGGGGCTTAAATACTTTATAAGGAAGTAGTATTTTATAAAATATTAGAGCTAGTAAGTAGAGACGCTATTCTAATATAGCTTTACTATTAAATACTACTCTAATAGAGAAGTAATAGCCCCTAATACTCTCTCTTAGAGAGAATAAGATATATTATAAGAGTAGGATAATAAGTAGAAGTAGGGGAGGGTCTTATAACTAATACTAAACTACGCCTACCCCTATAAGGACCTTATAGCTAGCCCCCTATTAAGGAAAAGTTAGAAGAGCTACATTAATATCCTAGATATTATAGTCTTTAATAGTAACCCTAAACTATAGGTATTATAGCTAGAGATTATAAAGAAGAATATAATATATAAGGCTATATATTATATAGTTACTTACTAGCTTTAGAGCTTTTTATTAGATATAAAGGCTAAGGTTTCAATTAGTAAGTATACTATTAATAGTTAAGAGAGGCTAATATTTAGAGAGAGGCTATAGGTATATAGTAGGTAGGATAATAATAACTTATTAGGGGAGCTCTATATAAAGATTATCTAATAGAGCTATAACTTAAGTATAACTACTTACCTAGGCTATAATAGTATATTAGAAATAATAAGCTAGTAGTTTTACTAGCTAGGATAATTATAAATAATATAGAGATTTATAAGAAACTGCGATATCTATAGAGAGATATATATCTAGAGGTAAGCTAAGAGGGGTTTCTTAAAGCTCCTATTAATACTTACCTAGTTATACTTAGACCTCTTAATAGAGTTTATTATAAACTTACTACTAATAAAGAATAATACTAGCTAATACTTATAGGTTATAATAAATAAGCTAGGTAAGTTAGTAATATTAGAGGAGATAGGTATTATAGAGGTAGAAGCTTATACCTATTAGTTCCTTACTTCTTACTTCTAGTTCTCTAGGTTCTTATATAATATTATTAGTAATTAAGAGTTTAATTAAATAAGCTACTTCTAGGCTAAATTCTATTACCTTACTAGTATAAAGAGACTATTAAGTACTACGTATTACCTATAAGTTTATAGTAATATTAAGAGGTAGAACTAGGCGATATAAGCTATTCTATAGGTATTTAAAACCTAGGTATAAGATAACTAGGGGTAGCTCCTATTTAGTATTTAGCTAATACTCTATAATAAGGTTAGTAATATAACTAGGCTCTCGCTATTCTTCTTAGAATATAGGTATTATATTAACTCTATATTTATTATTAATAATATAATATAAGAGACCCACTCTAGGGATATAATAGCTACCCTCTTAGTAATAAGACTATAAGAGGTAATAGACTTTATCTAAATAAGTATTATAATAGCCTAGTAATATAGCAAGGAGAATATAAACTAGTATAGGATACCTATAGAGGAGTATTAAGTAAGTAATAAGGTTTAGCTTTTAATAGCTAGTATAAGAGCCCTAGGCCTAGTAAGAAGCTATTATAGTTATATTATAAATATATTATAATAGGAGTTCTAAGCCTATATATTATTAAGTTAGATATACTTAGTGATATCTACCTAAGGTTCTATATAGACCTCCTCTAGAGGGTACTAGAGGACCCTTTGCTTATATAGATAAGGACGGACCCCTAGCTACTACTAATTATAGCTAATAATAGCGAATTTAAGTAGTATATAAATAAGATATATATAGCGTAATAGAAGGTAGTTAGGCGAGGGTAGAGGTACGAGGTCCTAGTTAAGTAAGAGGGGTATATAGAGCCTACCTAGGCTTCTACCTAGGTTTATTACCTTAAGGAGCTACCTAGGGCTTACCTAGGGCTTACTTAGTTATTTCTTATAAACTAGTAAAATCTCTACTAGAGAGGAAAACTTCTCCTTTTCCTCTTTAGCTTAAATAAATAGTATTATAGCAACCTCTTATTAAATAAACTCGGGTCTAACCCCTCGTATAGAGTATTTTATCTAAATTTAAAATAGTAGTATATAGATTAATACTATTCTATAGCTTAGAGCTACATATTTTTATATATAAGAGGTTAATATATAAGATCTAATTACTATATCTATATAGCTTTAGACTAGTTATAGTACTTATTATTTTATAATTAAGGTTTAGAAGTAGTATTTATAGTAATATAGTATATATTAGACTATTTAGTATTAACTTAATAGTAATTATATATATTTGTATATATAAACTTCTATATATTCTCCTCCTACTGCGCTCGCAGCCCACCTTTGCTGCATAGAGCCTGCATATAATTCGTATACATAGGCCCCCTTTAGCTGCGCCCGCGCGGACTTACTTAATATTAATCTAGGCCACGCCGTTGATTCTAGACCCTTTAATCTAATATACCCTTCTACCTCTATATTCTACTTCTTATCTTATAAGAAGTAATCTCCTATACTTATAAGTATTAATATAAAAGAGTATTTATATCTATAATAGGCTTATAATGATTCTACTACTTTAAAATAGCTTTAATTTAGTAATCCTATTAATTAGACTATTAATTATTAGATTTAATAGAACTATTTATAATAAGCTTTATATTAATATTAGTACTAGGTTCCTCTATATAGTTTTAGGTAAGGAGTTCTTAAACTATATAAATTATAGCCTTAGAAGGCTCTATATTATTTAGATAATAAGGGCTTAATTCATTTTATTAAATACCTTAATAATCTAGAAATAGAGCTTATTAAGCTACTATGGGGTATAAAGTATAGCTAGGGATTAGGTCTAAGTTATCACGTTTATAGCCTAATATGCCTGCTATACCTCCGGCACCTAGATAGCAGCTAGCGATATTAATACTAGGTTTCCCTTATAACTTATAGTATCTTGGGGGCGTAGGTTTTTAGAATAATATATATCTATACCTTCCTCTATTGCTATTACGTATATCTGCCTCATTATCATCTCTTTCCCGTCACCAAGATCGCAACTATATGTAGTGGGGCGGTTAGGAATATGCCTTATTACCTAGACACATGGGAGGCGGTTGTGGTGTCTGGGCGCTGAGATTGCGTTATTGTAGGAGGGTGCCGGGTAGCCAGACAGCTTGTGCGATCTGGATTAGCTAAAATGACCAAAAACACATACAACACTGGGCATTCGCCGGTCGTTACCGACCCGACTACTACTCCAGCCCTCACACTCTTTAAAGTCGGGTCAGAGGCGGCTGCTAACCGCCTCATTAGGCAACTAAGAATGGTCGCCTTTTAGCGTCCCTACTTCGGGACGTAACATCATGATCCCGCTGTTGCACCGTTCTCGACGGTAGGCTACCGTTTCAGGAGCCTCCGGATTTTATAAATTTTGTGCTCGGCGTCGAGCACCGCTAAGGTATTCTCCGTGGAGTAGCCGTAGCATTGCCCATGTCTTCCGTTATTTCCGGCGGGCTATGCGCAGCAGCTACCTATGATATTTCCTGTCTGATTAGCTCTACGCTAGGCTCGCTTGAAATAACGTGGAATTCGCTGTTTCGTGTGGGGCCTTCGCTAATGTTAGCATACTGTTCGCGCTTGCAGCTGCCCTGAGAGAGGATCAACAAAGGAGTGAGGCCGGAGCGACATTATTTGGTCGCTCGGTGGTAAACCCGTCCACTCCTAGTGAGGTCTGCGACTACTTTCCCCTATAGCTACTGTAAGATTAGGGACGTTTAGCGATAGTCCCGCCTAAACGCCGCTGCTTATAGCAGTGTGACGGCCCAGTTAGTGGCACAACCTCAGCCCGGCTACCTTCTGCAGCCCTTAGTTCAGTGGTATAGGGCCTTCAGCGGTTCGTTTGGGGATAAGGGAGCTCGAGATCCCCTAAACTTTTAGCGCTCTAGCGCCTTTATAACCTACAAACCACTAACGATTATTCCACAAGCGCGCTCCCTATAGACCTTAGCGATTAATTCATTCATATCTTATGGCTAAATGCATGCGATTTTTAGGCCTTTCAGTCAACCGTCTGGACATGTTTTCTCATTCTGTCCCGGTATTGCTTTGCTCGCACCAGTCTACCTTAGTAAAGCCAGGCTCACCGTAGGGGCGTGATCGGCTCGAGCTCACGGTACGGTCCACGGTCCAGATAGGTATAATATATAGGCCTTTTTCAGTGCCTACTCCTAATGAAAATAGCTAAAGTATATATTTAACCTATATAACTATAGCGTCGTGTAGTAGTACTTTACCGCTTACCTAGCTTAGCCCTATCGCTCGTTAGTAATTTTATAACCTCGCTAATAGTAGAGATCTCCTTACCCCCCTTTAATAACTACGTGAAGTTATTCGTAACTATATGCTAATAATACCCTTAAAATAGCACTAATAATACGTAATTAGTAATAAGAGGAGGGTCTTAAGGTCTAAGAAGGTCTTATAGTAGCTATACCCGTTATAGAGGATTGCTCTAAGTCTGCCTAGCTTATATTACCTATACTAAGTTAAAAATAGCAAGCTTTATAGTCTCCCTCCTGCGATAACAATCCCCTACCCTCTTATAAGGCCTCTTTATAGTTAGTACTGCTGCTACTTATAATAAATAATAATATCCCTCGAGCGGCTATAAAAAAAGGTCGAATAATATAGATAATTAGTAATACTACCTAGTATATAGAAGAACTTATAGTTATATATCGGGAGAAGTATCTAAATATAAAAAAGGCTTTAGCTTATAAGCTACTATAAGAGGAGTTAGTAAATAAGATTAATAACGAGGCCTAGTTTTAGATAGTAGTTACTCCCCTATAGTTACTAAATAAATACGATATTAAGAGGAAGCGATTTAATATATAGTTATTAATTATATTTAAATCTAGTAATACCTTTAATATAAAAGGAAGGGTCTCTTATAACGATAACGCGAGAGTTACTTACCTCGCTAATAACCTAAAAGTAGTATAGGTATTTAAGAAGGGTTTAGGTAACCCTAGTCCCTATTATGAGATTTAGGATAATAGGATAGGGACTAGTAATAAGATCCGTACTACTGCGGATTTATTTATTAAAGACGACTCTTCTAAAGAGGAAGCTAACGAGGTTAATAATACTAGCGAATTTAAAACTAATATTAATAACTTCAACCCCTTCGCTAAAGTACTACTACTTCCCTCTTAATTGCAGAGTTAAATATAAAAGGGAGGAAGTTTTACTACTAGCCTAACCCCGCGTAGGAGGTTATTAATAGCCTTATTAACGCTAGCGAGGTAGTAGAATACTAAAGCAGTTAGTATAGAGAAAACTCTACTACTAGTAATAAAGCAGGGGAAAATACCTTCTACTAGCGAGGGTAACGTATATATTAGTAAGTCTCTCTAACTATTTAGGAAGTTAGTATTAGGTAAGAAGTTAAAGTTAGAGGAAGTTATTAATAATAAGGCGGCGATAGAGAAGGTATAGGTAGACCTCGCTTAGTTTGAGAGCGAATTATCGCTAGATAAATTTATTATTATTTTTAATAACTTAGGTAAAAAGCCTGCCGACTCGGTAGTATTAGAAGTAGTATTATAGAACAAACTGCTAAGCGATACTATTAAAAGGGCGTATATTTCGAGGATTTTAAAGTAATAGTTAGTAATATATTTTAGGCGTTTAGATAGGTAGTTATAGTAGTAAGAAGTAGTAAAAAAAACACTATTATTATACCTAATAACGCGCCCTCTACTCCTCCTATATTAACGCTACCGCCTTAGCCTGAATTTTAATAACTATACGCCTACTATACCTCTCCTCTGCCCTCTACTGGTATTTTTTCTCCTCGTTATTATTAGTAAAGTCGTTATCGCTACTTATTATTTTATCCTCTATATAATAGATTAGGAAGTTATAGAGGCTAGTTATAGCGTAAATAATCGCTATTTTATTCCGAAAATCGTATTTAGGCGTAGCAGCCCGGATAATCTTCTACTTCCTCTTTAACTAACTAAATACTTACTCTACGATTACACGAAGTCGACTATAGCGAAGGTTATATAACTCTTCTGCTATCTCTAGAGGTTTATTGGCATCCCTTTAATCCTATAGGTAGTAACGAGTCTTATAGTATAGGATTACTAGCCTATTATAACCTCTAAAACCCGCGTTAGTAAGGAAATACCTTCCTATTAGTACTAAAAACCCTCTATTAAAGGTAAATA
The DNA here is from genome assembly GCA_036785755.1 of Colletotrichum ledebouriae. Taxonomy (NCBI): domain Eukaryota; kingdom Fungi; phylum Ascomycota; class Sordariomycetes; order Glomerellales; family Glomerellaceae; genus Colletotrichum; species Colletotrichum ledebouriae. The sequence goes on from JAVHLU010002028.1 coordinate 12,116, forward strand.
TTACTAGCCGGGTATTATGGATTAATCCTTCTGCCCTAGCGAGTATATATAAGAAGCTACTATTAAAGCGTACTACTACGAATATATTCTACTTAACGTTACCCTTTTAACTCCTCTATTTTTTCTACTTCTTACCCTCTAGGATAAACACGCGTATAAGGGTACTATTAATAGCCCTAATATACCTACTAAAGGCCTCTCGTTTAGGGTCTTTTTTAATCTTATAAGAGACCTCTCTATCTTCTGCTAGCTTTATATACGCTTAGTAAAGGCTTATAAAGTATAGTAAGAGCTTATTAAATACTATAGAGACTATTAACTAACTAATCTAGAAGAAGTATACTACTAGACGTTGCGGGCTACCCGTAGCTAGTATAAAGAGGAAGATTATTACCTTCTATTTATTAAAAAGGTATTATAATCCCTTTAGGTTAGTATTATTTTATAGCTATTATATAAGAACTCTAAACTAATATTTACCTATATGAAATAGACTAAAGAACTATCTATTTAAGCCTCTTAGGAGATATTAATAGAACCTCCGCGCTACCTTTAGCCCTCCCGGGTATATAACTACTCTTTCTAAAGTAGTAATACTCCGACTACTATTCGAGGCTATAGCTATAGTAGTAATAACTATCGCTATTGCTATTATTATAGCGTCGTTAGCCTCGTTAGCCTCCTCGTTTAAAGCTATTATTAACTACTAAAGTTTCGCTATACTATATAGTACGCTAAGGGGGTCCTCCGGAGCACCCCCTTCGAATTTATATAATAGTACGGCCTATAGTAGAAAATTCGTAGCTCACGAGGGGTTAAATAGGGGTAATATATACTAAGATTTATATAAATCGATTATTCTATAGTCTAGAGTTAGTACGGAGGTTACTAGCGAAAAATACTACTTAAAGAGGTATAGCCTCTCGAAAAATAAATTTTTAAGTTATTTATTAGGCCCTAGACCGTACCGTGGACCGTACCGCGGCGAGCCGATCACGCCCTAGATATCTCGTCGCGGAGCAGTAGAGTGCACTGAAGAGATAGTAGAGCATTAGGGAAGGCCGGTAGCTATAGCGAGTATAGTTAGTTTAGATAGATACTCGCAAGAGCTAGCGTGGTTAAGCCTGAGCCTAAGCAGGACCTAAGCAAGCCTAAGCAGGACCTAAGCAAGCCTAATCCGAGGGTAAGCAAACGGAGCGGTAGTGGGTTAGTTCTGTTAATTAGTCCGGCTAAACCTGCCATCTCTGTTAGAGGCTGAGAGACCCCTGCTCAACTTAACGTCCATTTAAATAAGACTCTGAGGGGTTTGCGACTTAATATTAACATAGAGGTATAACGATCTTCAGCTACCGGCTCTGCGATGCGGAATGAGATTGGCTAGGTTATGCATCGCCCCTGCCCTCTAAGAGAACCAGTATCCGCGTCCAAACGAGGCATATTAATACTAGATCCGACGAGCAGACGGCACGGGTAGCAGGGGTAAGAGTTAAGGGTATAGTTTTAGCTATAAGTATTTGAGTATCCTCCTTGCTCGTTCTATATCTTTCCTGACTATATGCCCTATTATAAATAGAAGCAGAAAGATCAGGTGGTAGAGGGACCCTGGCTACTCGTACGACTCACGAGGTCTTCCTGGCGTCCGTCCGTTGGATAATGGTCTACTTGCTGCTACTTGCTTGACCTGACTTCTTGCTTTATCACAAACCTATCCTTATAACCCCCTTCGAATCTCGCTATCTTCGTCCGGCTAAGCCCCTTGGGATATAACGTTGCTAGGTAACACGGGTTGAAGTCGACACGGATCCCCCCTTCGGGGGGTACGTGTTATTGCAAGTGTATATTTCGGAGAAACTTCGCGCCGCTAACCTAGCTTCCTTCGCAGCTCGGCACTACTACTACTACTACTACCCTTATCTCCTTAATACTAACGAGGCCGCCTACTAGCCTAGTTCTATATATTAATAACGCCCTTAACCTTTATAAAGTATTTATAGTAAATTACTATATCCTTAGGGACCCTTAAATAAGTATACTCCTTATACTCTCCTTACTTCGCTATATAGTAGATCTTATAGAATACCTTCTTTAGTAAATCAAGGCCTTATTTATTTTAAAAGCTATGATAATTAGTATTTATATAGTAAAGTTATAGAAAGTAGATTATAAGTTATACTTAGACTATTAGGTTATATAATAAGTCCTAGACCTAACCTAGGAATATACTAACTTACTCTTAATAAGTAAAGGTAGTTATTTCTAAGTTAATTTACTCCTTAGATTTAATATCTATAGCTTTTATAATAATACCTTAAGTATATAAAGCGCTTTTTATTATAATAAGGAGTAGTTACTAGAGTATTACTAAGTTAAAGTTAATCTATAATAGATTATTAGATTAACTTTACTATTATATACCTTATATATTAACTCCTAAGGTTTTTAGAACCTCTATTATAAGGCTATTAAGGTTAATAATACTTTTTATAAACGCGGAATAATAGAAGGTAGTAGTAGCTTTCTAGGTATCTAAAAGGTATATTATATATAGTAGAGCATACGATATAGGTTAAACTTATCTAATAAAGTGTAATTACCCCTATGTGGCTGAACATGGGTGGTAAAAAAGGCACCAGAAGTCGACACGGATCGGCGGCGGATAACTTAATGTAACCATTTTATCAGGCGATTAACGACGCAGTTATGCTAGAAATATCGCGGAAATAATAAAGCCGTGAAAAGGGGGTGGCGGGATAGCAGGATCAGAATTCACATCTCCTCTTTTAGCAGGTGAAGAGCTAACGATAGCGCACTCCGCCCCTGAAGCCTTTCTGGTATCGTACGACGTATAAATCTGCCGGCGTCGATAGAGCGGCCTGGACTAATCCTTCTGCGACTCAAATCAAGGAAGAGATCTTGGAAGCGTGATATCGGACAGGGCTTATTAGGCGAGGAGCATTAGTACCGCTAGAAATAGAGCATCGCGAGCATTAGACCTAAGGAGGCCGCGTTTGGACTGTGTCGTGATGTTCAGCATCGCCCGTTCCCAGCGCGGCATATAAGTAACGTTAGCTCTAGAGCGACCTTTTTCTAGGGGTTATTCCTCTAACTATAGTTATAAGTAACTTTATTATAGCTACTCTTATTATAATAGAATAAGCTCTTTAATAACTATAAATATAGCCTTATAGGATATTTCTTAACAGTTATAAGCCTAGCTCTAACTAAAGCCTTAATTACTATTTTAAAATAAGCCTTTCTTATTAAAAATACTTATTAAAACTTCCTCTCTCTTATTCCTTTTTTCTCCCTTAATATATATTATTCTCTACTATTCTAAACCCTCTATTTCTAAATACCTTTTATTATATAATCTTTTATTATTATTATAATAGTATTATATTATCTAATTATATATAAGGACTTTACTACCTAATATATTATAATCTAAGCTAAAGCCTAAGCTATTAGAGTTTAGAAATATATTAACCTAGATAACCCTAAGGGATCTTTATACCTAGGTAAGACCTTATTAGAAACCTTAACCCTTGATATATATATTACTGAGTAAAACTAGGATATTAATATTTAGTATTTATAAGAGAAGAGTACTTATAATTAATATATTACTCTATTTAACTAAGAGGCTTTAGAAGAGGCTACTTCTAATATTACTTTTAGGATTGCTCCTAAGTCTATTATTAGGATATAGATAGTAAATAAACTATAACCCCTTTAGCCTCTAGCTACCTTACTTATAATTAATAAAAATATTATAAATATATAGGAATAGTACTTAGAGTATTTTTATTTACTTATTATAAAAGAGTTTAAGTATATTAACTATCTAGTTATAGAGATTATTACTTATAATATTATTATACTTATATATATAAAACTTCTCACTAAAGGTGATATAACCCTTTATAGCTTTATTATTAATCTTAAATATTATTATACTCTAAGCGAGGCTAATATCCTTATTATTATTTAAGAGGAGTATACTTAAGTCCTAGAGAAAGTAAATAGGAGTGTTAATCCTAGATTAAGGACTTTAGCGATATCTACTTCTATACTACCTAGCTTAAGCTTCTGAAAGCGAGTAATATTTTCGTTTTAAAAGCTTTTGTTTAAGTAATAAGTTATTACTTTATACCTACTTAGAGTTATTACTTTATACTTACTTAGGCTAATATAGAGATTATAGATATCCTTAAATAAGAGCGAGCGGGGATATTAGTTTTTAATATAAGCTAATATATTAATATATTTAAGGACCTCTTATATAAGAATATACTTCACTTAAGATTATAAGGTTAAAGCGCTAAAGCTTTTATAATACTAGCTAGCTATATAGATAAGGTTAACTTATTACATATTCCTATAACTAGTAACTTACCTAGTAGTAAATAGTACTTATATAAGTTAAGCTATTAATAGCTAAGTATTAATTATAACTACTTAGAAGCTACTTTAACTAGATATTACTAAAAGGGCCCCTATATATTAGTAATAGATATATAAGTAGCTTAGATCTATTGCTAGTTAAATAATAACTTATACTTTACTAATCTTTATATTAAACTTATTTATAAAAGCTAGTTATATATTATATCTTCTAAGGGTAAGAATTCCTAAGATAATTAAGGGGGTAGTAAGGGTTTATCTAAGAAATCTAATATAACCCTAAGCTACCCTATTAATATAGTAGTAGTTACTTTCTATATAACCCTCTTAAATAAGATAAGGGATAATATAGTTAACTTAGATAAAAAGTACTTAAATATCTTTATAACCCCTTACTTAGGACCTTATATATTATATAGGTCTATAGTCCTAGATAACTATAAAGGGATATACCTAGTAAATAATAAGTTCCTATTTATCCCCTCTTTAATTAGGTATTATAGAGAATAGGTTAATTCTAGAATAGCTTTATATCTATTTATTATAAAAGGTATATATATTATTAAGAATACTCTTCATAGCTTAACAAATATAAATATAAAGGACCTTATGCTCTATAATATAGGATATATAGAGAACTTCTATATTAATATTATCTCTAAAGTATTATTTTAGAAAAAAGGTATTTAGTATCCAGGGTATAACTATATACTTCGCTTTGCAACCTATAAGAATAGCGTTATAATTAAGAACCTTATTAGGAAAGTAAACCTCGCCTTTCTTAAATATAAGCCTCGTTCCTTATACTCTATTCCTAAGTAAATCCCCTAAAGTATTAATATTATTATTAATAATATAAACTATATACTTATAATATATAAGTATAGCTCTTTTATACTACTACTAGACTAGAGCGATAATATAATACTTTAGTACCTCTAAGGTAGCTATCTTAGCCCTAAGGCTCTTAAGTAGCTAGTATATACTACTTAGGGAGTAAGGATTAAGGGCCTAATACGCTTATAGTATTAATACTATATAGTTATATATACTAAATAGATAGGTTTAAGATAAATATTAGAAGATAAAGTAATACGCTCTTATTATAGAATTATATAGGATCTATTTAATTACTCTAAAAGCTTTAATTAGACCTAGTAGCTCCTTATTATTAAGAATAAATATACTAGTTAGCTCTTTATATTTCTATGTATTAATAAGACCTATAGTAGTATTATACTTACTTTATATACCTTTAACTAATAGGTATCTTAATAGAAGGGACTTTCTATTTATAAGATTAAATAAGACGTTAAGAGGTTAGTGATTTTCCTTAAAAGCTATATAGGATATAAGGATTAGACCTATATAGAAGGAATAGAGGTTAAAACGACCCCTCTATATATAAAGGAACTAAATAGTAGAGGGGAATAGGCTAGCTAGGAGGTTATCACTTAAATAATTAAAATACTTACTATAGCTAGCTTACTTATATAGTTATAAGTTAAAATATTACTAACTATAATAGTACGATATAATATAAGTACTATATAATATAAGCCTACTTAAATACTATAACTAGCGCTTACTACTATAAATTAAAGAGGAGTAGTTCTACTAGTATTTTTACTAGTAGTAGCCTAATAATAGAGTAGCTCTAACCTATAGCCTTTACCCTTACTAAGGATATATATATACCTATAGCTACTATATATACCCCCTTAAGAGGGAATAAGAGAGAGGAATTAATAAGAGAGATTTTCAGGTAGTGCTATAGGGATATATTAAATACCTAGTAGGATATATTCTAAATACTTATAACTTATATAAGGTTTAGATCCCTATATTATAAATAGTTATTATTATATAGAATATTATATTTAATAAATAGACTTTCTATATAAAGGATAAGATAAAAGAGGCTATCCTAGAGGATATTATCTATAAGATAGTAGAAGAGATTAAGAAACCTATATTATAAGTTAACTTTAAACTTTAGATCCTAGGCGTTATAAATAAGAATAAAGCTATATTAATACTTATAACTAAATAATTACCTATATTAACCCTTGTTCCTATAACTAAGTCTCTAAATAGAGGAATCCTAAAACTTCTAAAGGGATAGGTAAGCTAGAAGGGGGGGTAGCTATTATCCCCTAATCCTATAGTAGAGCTAGATAAAAGCCTAGCTTTAATAGATAGAGTAGTAGATATAATATATATATTAGAAATAAATTATATAAATAAAGCTATTAGAGAAGTTAATTCTAAAGGGGAATAAATTAAGGATTATATTATAATTAAACTCCTCCCCGCTTTAAAAGATATTTCTAAAGTAAGTAAGTATAATAAGAAGGAACCTTCGAATAGGAGGCTTTTAAATCTATTAGTATAGCTATTTTAGGATAGCGAGGAGAGGGCTAATATTAAATAGAGGTCTAACTAGGTATATAACTAGGTGAATTATAGCTAAACTTATTAAAGCTAATAACTATATAATCTACTACCTAGTAACTTATAACTAGGAGTAATAAAGAGTAAACCCCGCTCTAGTTACTAGTTCTTATTATAATACTATATAGAGTAGGAGTAAGTATCTAGCTTCTTTAAGACTTTTATACTTAATTAGTAGAAGGCTTTCTTAGAAGCTAGTATAGGGTATTATACGCTCTATAGCTATATTTATACTACTATTTATATCGCGAAGCCTACTGATATAACTATAATAATCTACAAATATCTTACTACTAATAACCTTACTAAGCTACCTCGCTTATAGAAGGAACTTTTAAACCTCCTATAGGTATTCTAAATTCGCTTTAAAGAAGTAGCTAAGGTTAAGATAGGAAAATTATAATAGATAGATATATAGCGCGTTATTAATCAAGTAAAAGATACTAATCCCTTTAAAGTAGGTATTTACCTATAAATTTAATAAGGATAATATCCTTAATTAGTATAAAGTAAAGATTTATATTTAGGGCGATTAGTAAAAGAAGTTACCCCTTAAATAGACTTATATAGTAACCCTTATTATAGGTTTAGGGTAATAATAGTAATTACTATATAATTTAACCTCGAAGTTAAATAATTTAATATTATTAATACTCTAAATACCTCCTGGGACCTAAATAAAGACCCTATTATTTATAAATTACTAGATAGCTTTAAGTAGCTTAGAAAGTATATTAAACTAAGCTATACGCTCTATAGGCTAAGGGATATATTACTACTCTAGTATAAGGAGTTCTCTTTAACTCTTTAATATCTAGGCCTTATACTTATAAATAAAGACCTATACTTCTTCTAGTTAACTAATAAGAAGGTTCGTATTATTTTTATATAAATAACTTCCTTATTCTATTTTATAGGAATTATGAAGAAGTAGTATAGAGGGTAATTACTAGCTTAAAAGAAGTATATAACTTAAAGGAACAAGGCCTAGTTAAGTATTATCTTAGAACTAAGGTTATTTATAACTAAGCTATATAAAAGATATACCTTTCTTATAACTAATATATTAAGTAGGTTATAAAGAAGTTTAATTTATTGAACTTAAGAGCGCTAGTAACCCCCCTTCTAAACTTATTACTCTTAAAGAGTAAAATAGTAATACTACTATTAGAAGTAAAGAGTTTCTAAGAGAAGATTAGCTCTATACTCTATACTACTATTATAATTTAACTTAATATTACTTTTATATATTCCCTACTCTTAGGATTCCTAATAAACCCTGCTCCTTATTGTTATATTATTACTAATTAAGTTATATAAAACTTATATTATACTTATTACCTCGTAATATGCTTTAGTAACTTAGGGGGTAAGAAGGTATTATTTAATTATAAGCGACGCTTTATTTATAAATAATAAGCAGATATAGAAGTCGTCTTAAGGGTATATAATCTCCCTCTTTAGAGGACTAATTTGATAGAAAGCTACTTAATAAGCTAAAGTTATAATATTAAGAATAAGAATAGAACTTCTAAGCCTCGAATATATAGCTAAGGAGATAATTACTCTTTAAAGGTTATTTAGGGATATTACTCTTAAACTTAGTAATATCTAGAAGATTTACCATAATAATTAATATATAATTTATCTTATAGTAGGTAAAAAGGAATAGATCTTAACTAAGCTATAGTATATTAATATTTAAAATATATAGCTATAATAAGAATATACTAGAGGATCGTTTAGTATAGTATATATACTAATAAGTAATATACTAGCTAATAGTTTTATATAAGTTCTTAATTATAAAAACTTGAAATACTGTTATTCGCTACTTAATCTAAAATATATATAGAGAATAATTATAATAAATAAGGGATACTTGAAATAAGTATAGGAGTGCTAGTAGCACCCGATTTCTAATTAATCTTTAGCCTACTAGCTAGAGAGCTTAACGTTACTCCTATAGGAATAAAAAGAATATAATCTACCCTAAAGGGCTACTTTAAAACGCTAATTTTCTCCTATCTAACTTTAGAGGATTTGCTTATACTAATCTATTAGGATATTATATAAGGGTAGTAGTACCTCTAGTAAATATATACTAATAAGATTATTAACGATATGATATATTATAATAGCTATATTACTAGTAAGTAAATAAGGTATAGGTATACCTATACTAACTACTAGGGTTCTAAATAGAACTAGGGTAGGAGATAGAGCGATAATACTATATATACTAGAACTACTTATTACCTTAGGAGCCTTACCTAAACCCTTATTATTATTACCCCTTTTTATTACTATAATCTCCTCTTTCTAGGTAGTAATAGCTTTATAGAGCATAGCTCTCTAATAAGCGAGAGACTATAGGTTATATTAGAAGGTAGTTATAAAAATAAAGTATATATAGAATCTTATTTTTCTAACTACTAGGTCTTTTAAAATCTTAGCTTTAATATATTAGTAAGTTATAATAATAATAAGGGTACTTATTTATTCATAAGGTACCTTACTCTTATAATAGTAGTCATACTTATTTATTATACTAAGCGAGTACTTTCAATTTAATAAGCCTAAGAGCTTACTTAAAATATATTAAAAATAGCGCTTATTAAATAGGGGTATTTACTCTATTTTTATATCTTTACTAGGGGGAGGAGAGCTAGGAGAGGGCTTTAAACTATTCTTATTAATACCCTCCTCTCTATCTATCTCCTTAGGGATTATAATAATAACGAGGTTAGTAATATTCTAATATATAATTATAATAATAAAAGAATTATAACTTATTAAGAGCTATCCTCTTAAATTACTTAAGAGGGTAACCTTAGGGCTTTTTAAGCTATAAACCCTTATTCTTAAAGCTACTCTCTATAAGTTATTTTTACTTCTTCTTTCTACTTACTATATAATATATTAATATACTATATATTAATAATAAGAAGGAATAATATATATATAACCTTATTATTACTCTCTAGGGGAAGAAGGTATAACCCTCTACTCCTAGCTTTATTTTTACTTTTAATAACGCGCGCCTTCTTAAGAGCTATAGCTTAACTAGTCTTCTTTTTAGGAGGTATTTATAAGTATATTAGTATATTATAATAGCTTTAAGATTATTATATAATATAAGTATATATATATATATATATTAAGCTCGGAATTACGCCGCAGCCCCTTCGCAAAAAGACTATAATAAATTCACCTAGTTCGCAGGTATAATTCAGGAAATACTATATAGGTATTTTAACCTATACCCTCTACTAGTTAAGGAAA
>JAVHLU010002029.1:0-22253 GCA_036785755.1 Colletotrichum ledebouriae
GGTTAAGGAGTTATCTTATATAGTAGCTTTTATAGCATCTTATTAGAAGGTTTAGCGAGGGTATTACTATAAGAGCCTTAGTAGCCCGTTTAGCTCTAATATAATTAGCCCTAGTATAGCGCGCGTCCGACTTTATATAGTAATATTTAGAGGGTTTATTTACAAGTAGTAGGAATATATAGGGTTCTTATATTATTTTCCTTACCTAGTAGAGGGTATAGGTTAAAATACCTATATAGTATTTCCTGAATTATACCTGCAAACTAGGTAAATTTATTATAGTCTTTTTGCAAAGGGGCTGCGGCGTAATTCCGAGCTTAATACTTCCCTCTATAATAGTAACTTTTAAATATATCTATAGTAATTTACTAAATATTATTTAAAGTTCTTATAAGTAATAGCTATAATACTTACCTTTATAGCTAACTTAAGAAGGGTATACTTAGTCTAGGTAAGTAGCGTATAGAACTTATTAGGGTATTACTCAAGCGCTATTATAAAGTTTATAATAATTAAATAGTTAGGAGGTTCTAGAAGGTTAGACTTAAGACCTTCTTTAACCTTATAATAAAAAGTAGCTTATAAGGTATTATTATTAGAGAGGTTTATTATCTCTTTAGAACGTTCCTTAGTTAAGGAAATCTTTAAGGTTTAATATCTCTTAAGGATATCTCCTAGTTAAGGGAAATAGTAAAAGTTTAATATCTCTTATTAATATTTCCTAGTTAAGGGAACGGGGGAGTTTAGAGGCTTTTAATAATATATAATACCTATAGGTATTAACTACTAAGATACTACTTCGTATAAACTTAATAGGGTTAGCTATTTATATAGTTAAGTACCTTCCTTAATTATAAGGGATATCCTTAGTTATAAGAGGATATAGCTAACTATTAAGGTCGTGCTACTAATTAATACGGTTTATATAATAAGCGAAAGATATAAGTAAAAGATCTATAATTTAGAAGGTTTTCTCCTTAAAGGCGATAAGCCCTTTTATAAGCGTTAACGCGTTTAGGTATATTTAACGCGTTAAACGCATTAGACGCCCTTGAGCGGGATAACTACGCTAAGCGCGTTCGGTATCACTCTATACATATTAATATACTTTTAAGCTATTCTAAGGGAAATAGGGATATCTTATAATAGGTAACTTATAAGTTAAATCTAATATTAATAATATACCTTAACTATTATATTTTACTTATACTACTAGCTATTCACAATATACTCTAGCTATAAATAAATATAGTTAAGGGACGTTACTAGTATAAGTATACCTATAGTAAAAAGCTTAATTTAAAGAAAGCTATTAATATATAGATATTATACTATTATTGTATTTATATTTTATCTTTAATATAATAGGGCTCGAATTATTAACTAGGAGTATATTAATACTAAGTTAATTATATAGGTAATAGGAACCCTACTAAGCTTTTAAGACTGAAGTATTATACTAAGAGTATAAGTAAGCTTAACGCCTTGGAATTATAAGTTAATTATAATTATAATATGATATTTATCTAATTCCAATAGGTTAAAAATAAGCCTCCTAAGGTTAACGAATACCTTAAGGCTATAAGGTAATTATAATTAAAGATATACCCTAAGCGCTTTACTATCTAGTATACCTATACGTTCCTAGATGTTATAGGCTACGCCCAGGTTAAGCTTACCTAGGCTTCTACCTAGGTTTACCGCCTTAGGGAGCTACCTAGGGCCTACCTAGGGCCTACCTAGTTATTCCCTATAGACTAGCGAAATCTCTACTAGAGAAGAAAACTTCCCCTTTTCCTCTTTAGCTTAAATAAATAGTATTATAATAACCTCTTATTAAATAAACTTAGGTCTAACCCCTTATATATTTAAGCTTATTATTATAATAATAATAATTAGTTAAGCGCTACTCCCTACTAGTTAATAAGATAGTTAATAGTTATATAGCTAAAACTTAAGATAAGCTATTATAAGCTAATTTTATAGTAGTAATAGAGTCCCTCTAGTAATAGTTATAGGAGGTTAAGTAGGGGAATAGCTAACGTATAGCTATATAGACCCCTATAAGTATTACTAGTAAGGTATTAGTAATACCTAGTATAATATACTAGAAGCTATTACCCCTATCCCTAAAGTTCTTAAGTAAGTAGAAGGAATATACTACCTAAGTATAATAAATAAGGTATAAGATTACTATAGATAGGGCGTTCTATATTATAAATATAGAAGTATAGTACCTTATTAACTCCTACTTAGATACTATAGCCTAGTAGGTAGTCTCTACCTTCTATAGAGCTAGGGGAAAGTAGGGGGAAATATAACCCTAAGGACTTTATAGCTTACCTAGACTAGATATATAAAGACCTAAATATCTAGTTATAAGCTATAACCTAACTATAGACCCTCTAGTAGAAAGAGAAAAAATCCCTAGTAACCCTTTTACTAAGATTTAAATAGATATTAGCTAATATAAATAATATAAACTAGCCTAGCTAAGTCTAGATCTTACTTCTAGAGGCCTCCCTTACCCTTAGGCTAAGGAATTAGCTTATTATTATTAACTTACTAGCTAATTATAATAGCTAGCTCTTAAAGGTCTAGAGTATTATATAGAAAGTAAAGCGCTAGAAGGTTACTAGTAACTACCTAGTAACCTACTAGAGACCTACTACTAAGGATACTAAGGGGAATACTTATATAACTAGAGCTATATATATCTTATAACTTAAGGAAGTGCAACGCTATAATTACTAAAACTCTAGATCCCCCTTAGGTACCTCCCTAGTATAATACTAATAACTTTAGAAGGGTATAAGGGATCTATATACTTATTATACTTATAGAGCTAGAGGTTATATTACTTAGTACTACTCTAGTAAAGAGGACTAGCTATTTAGAGTTATAAAAATAAAAACCTTAAAAGAAGAAATAATATATTATAAGGTTATAAATAACTACTAGGTAGTAACTAACTCTTTAAAAGAAGATAAGGAGTTAGGAAAAGACTAACTCTCGAGCGAAATTAAGCCCTAGAGCTTATTAAAAAGAAGATATTAAGTTAGAAAGAATATAAATAGGAATAACTAGCTTATAATAAGCTTATTATTATTTAAGTTAGAGTTAATAGAGGATATCTAGCTTATACCTTAATAGATATTAGGAGTAATACCTATATAATAATTAACCTTTCCCTAGCTTAATACCTCTACTTTTTATATACTAAGAAGAGATACTAACTTATAAGAAGGTATATACTTAGTAGACTATTACTAAGTAATATACTAGGTATAGTAGTATTTAACTTAGAAATAAGTAGCTATACCTAGAATATCTTTATATATATAATTAATAGCTTAGACCCTAATATCCTCTTAGGGCGCCCTTAGATAGAATAGAGCTAGGTTATTTATAATACTATAGCTTACTAAGTATATTATAAGAGGGGATAAATTAGGCTATACCTAAAGGATTAAGAAGAAACTCCCCTTATAAAAGAAATAAGGGCTATAAGGTTCCTTAATATACCCTCGTTCTCTATAATCTACTAATACCTAGCGAGATAATAGGGTAAGTACTAGGAGGGTACTAAAGAGGTACTAGTATAAGCTATTAGTTTATTTAATATTAAAAAAGCCTTAAAGCTAAGACTAAAAGAGGATTAATAATACTATCTACTAAACTAAGTCTTAAGGGAGTTTCCTAACTTATTTAACCCTAATAAGGCTTACTTACTACCCCCTAGGTAACTAGGGGTAAACTACTAGATTAACCTTATACTAGGACCAAATAGGAGGGAGCTATTACTCCCCTAGAGCCCCCTTTTATAATATATTAAGAGAAGAGCTACTAGTATTAAAAAAGACCCTATAAGACCTCCTAGATAAGGGGTTTATTAAAGCTAGTAGCTTACTTATTAGGGTACTAGTACTCTTTATAAGGAAGCTAAGTAAGGGAATTTGCTTCTATATTAATTATAGGGCTTTTAATATAATTATAAAGATTAATTATTAACCCCTCCTACTAATCTCTAAGATATTATACTAAGTAAATATAGCTAGATAGTATACTAAGCTAATTATAATAATAGCTTTTTATAAGTTAAGAGTAGTAAAGGAGTATTAGGAGAGAACTATATTCTATATCTAATATAAGTTATTTAAGTAGGTAATCTACTTATTTAGCCTAACTAATACCCCTACTAGCTTCTAGTAATATATTAATAATACCTTATAGGATTTCCTTAATAACTTTATTACTACTTATATAGATAATATATTAATTTATTCTAATAGAACGAGAGAAGACTATAAGAGGAAGGTCTAGGAGGTCCTCTAGAGGCTAGTAGATATAAGCCTAAACCTTAACCCTATAAAGTATAAGTTCTTAGTTAAGAGGGTTAAGTATATAGGGTTTATTATAATAATAGGAGAGGGTCTCTCTTATAATCTTAAGAAACCCTAGGTAATTACTAAGTAATTACCCCTTACCTCCCTAAAGGGGGTCTAGAGCTTCTTAAGGTTTATAAATTATTATAATATATTTATATAAGAATATAAGGATATTATTAGACTACTTATATTACTTATTAGAAAGAATATAACGTTCTAATAGGGAGATAATTAAAAATAAGCCTTTTTATAGCTTAAATAGCCTTTTAATACTTAGCTAGTACTCTACTAGTTTTATCTAGAGGATAAGACTATTATTAAAACTAATTAGTTAGGGTTTATATTAAGAGGGGTATTCTTATAAGTTTACCTAGAGGGTACTTAGTATCCTATAGTATTCTACTTATAGAAGCTCTTACCTATAGAGTATAACTACCCTATTTATAAGAAGGAGCTCCTAGTAATCCCTTCTTACTTATATATATAGAGGGTAGAGCTATATAATATAACTACTTTTAAGGTACTAACTAACTACTAGGGGCTTAAATACTTTATAAAGAAGTAATACCTTATAGAGTACTAGAGCTAATAAATAGAGGAGGTATTTTAATATGATTTTACTATTAAATACTACCCTAATAAGGAAGTAATAGCCCCTAATACCCTCTCTTAGAGGGAGTAGGATATACTATAAGAGTAGGATAACAGGTAGAAGTAGGGGAGGGTCTTATAGCTAATACTAAACTACGCCTACCCCTATAGGGACCCTATAGTTAGCCCTCTAGTAAAGAGAAGTTAGAAGGGCTATATTAATATCCTAGATACTATAGTCTTTAATAGTAACCCTAAACTATAAGTATTATAACTAGAAACTATAAAGAAGGATATAATATATAAAGCTATATACTACGTAGTTACTTACTAGCTTTAGAGCTTCCTATTAGATATAAAGGCTAAGGTTTTAATTAGTAAGTATAATATTAATAATTAGAGGAGACTAACGTCTAGCGGGGAGGATAATAATAACTTACTAGGGGAGCTCTATATAAAGATTATCTAATAGAGCTATAACTTAAGTATAACTACTTACTTAAGCTATAATTACACGCTAGAAATAATAACCTAGTAGTTCTATTAGCTAGGATAATTATAAATAGTATAGAGATTTATAAGGAATTATAAAATCTATAGAGGGATATATATCTAGAGGTAAGCTAAGAGGGGCTTCCTAAAACCCTTACTAGTACCTACCTAGTTATACTTAGACCTCTTAATAGACTTTATTATAGACCTATTACTTATAAAAGATAATACTAGCTAATACTTATAGGTTATAGTAGATAAGCTAGGTAAGTTAGTAATACTAGAGGAGATAGGTATAATAGAGGTAGAAGCTTATGTCTACTAGTTCCTTACCTCCTACTTCTAATTCTATAGGTTCCTATTTAGTATTATTAGTAATTAAGGGTCTAACTAAGTAGGCTAATTCTACTACCTTACTAGTATAAGGAGGCTATTAAGTACTATATACTACCTATAAACTAATAGTAATACTAAGAGGTAGAACTAGGAGATATAAGCTATCCTATACGTATTTATAACCTAGGTATAGGATAACTAGGGGTAGCTCCTACCTACTACCTAGCTAACGCTCTATAATAGGGTTAGTAATATAACTAGGCTCTTACTATTCTTCTTAGAATATAGGTATTATATTAACCCTATATTTATAGCAGATAATATAGTAGAAGAAGCCCTTTCTAGGGATATAGTAGCTACTCTCCTAGTAATAAGACTATAGGAAGTAGTAGATTTTATTTAAGCTAGTATTATAGCTATCTAATAGTATAGCGAGGAGAATATAAACTAGTATATGACGCCTATAGAGGAGTACTAGGTAGGTAATAAGGTTTAGCTTTTAATAGCTAACTATAAAAGCCCTAGGCCTAGTAAGAAGCTGTTATAGTTATATTATAAATATATTATAGTTAGAGTCCTAAGCCTATATATTATTAAGTTAGATATACCTAGTAATATCTACCTAAAGTTCTATATAAACCTCCTCTAGAGGGTACTAGAGGACCCCTTACCCATATAGATAAGGATAGACCCCTAGCTACTACAAATTATAGCTAATAATAGCGAATTCGAGTAGTATATAGAGGAGATATATATAGCGTAATAGAAAGTAATTAAGCTAGAGTAGAGGCGCGAGGTCCTAGTTAAGTAGGAGGGGTATATAAAGCTTACCTAGGAGCTTATAGAGGCTATTATAGAGATTGCTATAGTATATAGGTATAAAGCCTTATTGAGCTCGGAATTACGCCGCAGCCCCTTCGCAAAAAGACTATAACAAATTCACCTAGTTCGCAGGTATAATTCGGGAAATACTATATAGGTATTTTAACTTATACCCTCTACTAGTTAAGGAAAATAATATAGGAACCCTATATATTCCTACTACTTATAAGCAAACCCTCTAAATATTACTATATAAAGTCGGACGCGCGCTATACTAGGGCTAATTATATTAGAGCTAAACGGGCTATTAAGGCTCTTATAGTAACGCCCTTACTAAACCTTCTAGTAAGGTGCTATAAAAGCTACTATATAAGATAACTCCTTAACCTAAAAGGTTAACCTTCTAGTAAGGTGCTAAAGGTGCTACGAATACTACTATATAAGAGGTAACTCCTTAACTAGAGAGGTCTTTCCTAAGAGGTTCTTATAGCTAGAAGTATAAGAAGCTCTACGAGTAGGGCTTTATACCTCTCCCTTATCCTTATCCTTATCCCTTAACTATATTAGTACTAGACCCTATATATAAATATACTAAGCCTAAGCGAGGCACGCCCTTTAGTATAAATAATATAGAGGGGATCGCTAGAGAGTTTAGCCTTAATATAATTAATAAAACCCGCTCCTTTATTAACTACTCTGCTATATATAGAGAGTATATTATTAGTATAGCCCTTAAGAGGGCTTACTTTAATACCCCTATAGGGGACTCTATAAGGCGTAATAGTATTAGAGCTAAGTAAGTAAACTTAGTAGCGGAAGTTTAGCGGGTTATTATATACCTTATAGAGTAGCCCTTTTTTAAGCAGGTCCTCTGTATTACTAAGGTAGAGGCAGCCTAGGCAGCCTAGGCCTATTAGGGCTTAAACGTCGGTAAGTATAGCTTATATTAAATAGAGAGAGCGTTGCTAACGACGGTATAGCTACTAGCGGACGAAGTAGTAATAGAGGCGGTATTAGCAGCGCGGGTAGTGCGCGAGAGGAAAAGTCGATAGTTTTATAGTTTAAATAATTAAAAACTATATTATTGTTAATATAAAGTTGAAGATCGTGAGGCTATAGGCACGTATAAGTGCGGCTATAGTTAGGAGAGTTATAATCACGTGACTAAAGGCTATATATTATCAGGAGGCGCGGAGTTAGAAGGTCTGTTGCACTTAAGCAGGTAAAATCACTATGTAGTGGCCACAGGCCGTATAAAGCCTTATATAGACTAGTTATAGATAATAATAGTAACCTAGCCTACGCCTAGGGGGGGACTAGCTAGGAGGGGGGATAGTATTATAAGCTATACCTAGGTTAAGCTTACCTAGGCTTCTAGCTAGGTTTACCTTAAGGAGCTACCTAGGGCTTACCCGGGGCCTACCTAGTTATTCCCTATAGACTAGCAAAATCTCTACTAGAGAGGAAAACTTCCCCTTTTCCTCTTTAGCTTAAATAAATAGTATTATAGTAACCTCTTATTAAATAAACTTAGGTCTAACCCCTCGTACTAATATAAGTTACCTAGTATTTAAGCGTAGTAAAGGTAGGTTAGTAATATATAATAAGAATATAATAATAATATAATATAGATATAATTGCATAAGTATAATAAGTAACTTATAAGGACCTTCTAAGCGTTATTAATAAGATAGTTAGTTAATTAACTATAAGCTAGATAATAAGCTTACTATTAAATTAGAGCTATAGAATACTTAGATTTAGAAGCTTAAAGTACTACTTAAAGTTTAGAAGCAGTAGAAATAGGGTTTTATTATACTTTTATTATATTTTTATTATACTTATACTATATTTATAGTTTACTCTAATCTCTTTATAACTTGTATTTTTTATATTTTTTCTCTAAATATATTCTATACTAAATAATCTAAGATACTACTTAAACAAAGATCTAGTTAATATAATACTCTAGCCTTATAATAACTACTATACTAATAATACTTTAATAGGTTAAGCTTTGATTAAATTAGGTTAATATTAATCTAAATAATATTTTAGTTTATAGCTTAGCCTTATTTTAAATATAACTTAAAAACTTACCCTTTTACTCTATAGTTTAAGAAGTAGAGCTTAAGTATTACCTTTCTAAACTTAGATATTATAATAGTTAGAGGGCTTAGAGTTAAGGAGTATTGACTTATTGAGTATTATATAGTTATAATCTAAATATGTTTTATATTATTTAAGATCTACAAGAGATTAGTTATCTAATAGGTATTTTCCTATTATATCTCTCTCTTCCTTTAATCTATCTAATTTAGAAGCCTCTAAGTCACTAGTATTAATAACTTTAGCTAGGATAAAAAGGGAACTAGGTTTTAAAAGGTTATTAAGAAGCTTATAATAGAAGGCTACTACTTATTAATTATACTTTAAATATATATAAGGTATGCTTTATATCTTTAATCTTAGTAATATAATTAGAGCTAATATTTCCTTATTTATTAATAATATAAGCCTTCTTATAGTATACTTTTATATAATAAGCGAGAGTTATCTAGTTTATAAAGGGTTCCTTAGGGTCTTTTAATTAGGTTATTATTATATTAAATCTATCTTTCTTACCTATCTCCTATATGAAGTAAAGCTACTATTTGGAAGGACCTTTAGGTATTAATAGAATATCTTACTAAACTAAACAAAGATAGCGCTATCTTTATTCTATAAAAATATAAGCTATTCCTAGGGATATTTTATAAGCTTAAGATACTTTTTTTAATACCTTAGCTAATATATATCTATTATGTTATAAGTATATTTACCTTATATTACCTAAAAATAGTAAAAAGCTTACTTATTAAGCTATTCACTTTATAACTATTTTCTAGACTAGACCCTAGGGAAGTAGAGATTCTTAATTATTTAATTATATTATAGATATAAAGGAATACTAACTTTAATATTCTGAAATAGTCATGAATATAAGTAGAATTCCTAGTAAAATCCCTCTAATCTATTATATATATATATTTCCTGTACTCGCTTCTATTTTAAATAAAACCCCTACTTTAGAAGGTATATTAGCTACTAGCACTATACTAATAAGCGAGGTTTCTAGGATATATTTATTCTAAGCTAATAGGATCGTAGTATTACTTAGCGCTAATTTTCTTACTCGTATTTAATATTAGTTACCTATAGAACTTTATATTAATTTCTCTTTTTTTCCCTATATATACTAATTATACCTATAGCGCCTATCCTATTATACCTTATTAGTAGTAGCTAAATATTACCTATACTAGTCTATTCTTATCCTCCTAGATTTATAACTTATATATAGTTTTAATATAAATTATAATAAGCTAACCCCTTAGCTTAGTATAAGCCTTAACTTATTCGCCTTATTAGCGCCCCTAGTCTCTAGGAGATTAATTCCCCTAAGATAAACCTATTTAATAACGTATATTAATACTAATCTAATATAACTAAATTATATTATAATTATATTAAAGCTAATATTATACTCTAGTAAGAATACTAGATTATACTCTTCCTTAGTAAATACTTCTATTACTAAGATTATAGTTATAGTAGAAGTTTTCTAAACCCTTACCCCTATATAGTAAAAGTATCTCTTTAACTTATTTCAAATATAGCGTTAATATAATTAGATTAGCTTCCTTTTAAGGATATATAAGCCTTTATTTATTATGTCTATAGAATCTATAATAAGAAAGAGAATAGCTTTAAGGTTTCTATTAATTCTAAGGCTAACTAGAAGGGCTATAATAACTAAGCCTCTAATACTATTAAAGTAAAGTTTAATAATATATTAATTATAGCTTAAATATATTTTAATTATTAACTAAACCCGTAGATTTCTTTGATAGATAGGTTACTTAAAGCTAAGCTAATACTACTTAGTTTAATTAGAATTATATTACTTTAAACTACTAGTAATTAACTATTACTATCCTCTTAAATACTAAAGTAAATATCTAAATACCTTCTTCTAATAATAAGAAATAGAAGCGCTCTAATAAGGATATAAGTAAGGGTAGTATTATTTTAATTCCTATTAAGAATATATTTCTAATATAAGGGCCGCCTCTGCCTTAATAGTGCGGAGGACCTGCTCGAAGAAGGGCTACTCTATAGGGTGTATAATAACCCGCCTAGCTTCTACTACTAAGTCTACTAAGTCTACTTACTTAGCTATAATATAATAGCGAGTATCCCCTCTAGGGGTATTAATAAGAGCCCTCTTAAAGGCTATGTTAATAATATACTCTCTATATATAATAAAGTAGTTAAAAAAGGAGCGGGTTTTATTAATTATATTAATACTAAACTCTCTAGCAAGCTCTCGCGTATTATTAGTATTAAAGGGTATACCTCGCGCAGGGTTAGCGTTTTTATATATAGGGTCTAGTATTAATATAGTTAAGGGATAAGGAAGAGGGAGAGGTATAAGGCCCTACTCGTAGTAGTAGAGCTTCTTATATTTCTAGCTATAAGAACCTCTTAGGAAAGACCTCTTTAGTTAAGGAGTTACTTCTTATATAGTAGCGTTTATAATACCTTTAGTACCTTACTAGAAGGTTAACCTTTTAGGTTAAGAAGTTATCTTATATAGTAGCTTTTACCTTACTAGAAGGTTTAGCGAGGGCGTTTCTAGGCTATAAGAGCCTTAGTAGCCCGTTTAGCTCTAATATAATTAGCCCTAGTGCAGCGCGCGTCCGACTTTATATAGTAATATTTAGAGGGTTTACTTATAAGTATTAGGAATATATAGGGTTCTTATATTATTTTCCTTAGCTAGTATAGGGTATAGGTTAAAATACCTATATAGTATTTCCCGAATTATACTTACGAACTAGGCGAATTTATTATAGTCTTTTTGCGAAGGGGCTGCGGCGTAATTCCGAACTTAATATTTCTAATATAATCTAGCTAACTAGTTCCCCTCTTACTCCCTATTAGAAGTATATTTAATAGATAAAGGAAATTAAGGAAGCTAATACTACCCTTAAGGTTAAAAGGCGGGCCTTAATAGATTCCTTTAATAAAGAAACTAAGAGTAATAATAAGTTTATATACTAGGAAATTAAAGTAACAATAGTATAAACCTCTTCTAAATAGAATTAGAGTATAATACTAATATAATCTAGCTTTAACCTATTTAATATTCCTGGTATTTATCTAAGAAGGTAATCTAGAAGCTAATTATTAGTTAAACTTATTAATAAGCTTTCTTTAAGGTAAAGAACCTTATAATTTACTCTTATTAGTATTATAAATTATAGAATAAATATTATTATAAGTATTATTCTGAAATATTTAAAATATATTTCTAATATATTTAAGTTATTATAATTTTGATAATCTTAAATATATTTTTATTAACTTAATTAGTAATCCTTATATCTAACTTACTCTTTATACTAAGCCTAATAGTAATAACTCTAAAACCTTTCAATATTATATAAGTATTACTTATAATACTCCGCTAATTAATATAATTAAGAAGGGAAATAATAATCACGCCCTAGGTCTTACCTTAGATCCCACTTCTAATTCTAAGATATAGGGAGAGAGTAGTACTACTTAGAAACTAAAAATAGGAATAGATAGTAATTATAAGTAGAATATAATCTAAATATAATTCTATGAGTAGTATTATTTATAGGCTTATAGCTTAAATAAATATTAATTTATATTATATAATCTATTTTATATAATTTATAACTTCTAATAGTACTTAGAGCTAAAAGTAGAGGGGGGTAAGATAAGGTTTTGCAGAGGGGTAAGCTGAGGTATAGGCCGCGTAATAGCGGACGACTTCTCCGCTCTCAAATTTGGTCCCAACGTCATCTAATATATCACTTCCTGACTCGATAGATTGATAAGACTGCTCACCTTCCTCTTTCGCCAAGCCATCCGAGCTCGAGAAGCTTCTTTCGACGGGGTCCTCGATATCCATCATTCAGTCCGCCCAAGGCGCCCGTTCCGCTGGGTCCAGCCAGAGCTGCAACCACTGCGGATCAAAAGGCTTGACAGAAAAGTTGTTTGTGAGTGTTCGACTGCGGGTTTGAAAACCCATTCGCAAGTAATCAACAATTTCCGTAGGGTTTTCTTGATTGAAATCATGATGAAAGATTTATCGAGACTGAAAAGTTTCGCAAAAGTTAGCACTACCTGCAAGTCGGTATTCACACATGTACTGTGATCCTCAACCACGGCAATTGAGCATTCAATTCTCCTCTCAACAGGTAGCACAGCCTACTTGACCAAGAAATACCGCCGCGATATCACTGATAGAGTGCGTCACCACGCTAAGACCCCGGGCCCTCCCCGCAACAGATATTCTAGGAGCATCCATATGTCTGGTAGGTGGAGCTGGCTATCGCGCGACCATCGGTGAAAACCAGTGACGCCTTCATTGACGTCAACTTCGGGGCCCTCGAGATTACACCTCTACCGGGGTTTCAAATGTTAGCGTGTGAATTGCCCCACGATACTATACCTCAACGGCGTAAGATTAGCGTAGTATTAGTACTTCTAAATTAGTATAATTAATATAGTAGATTCAGTAGTTAATACTATTACTACCTAACTAAATAACTTGTTATAATTAGTAGACTATTAAGTAAGCTAGCTCTTTTTACTATTCCTATAGGATTAAGTGCTATATAGCCTAAACTACTATATATAACTATAGCTAATTAAGATTCTATATATTATAGTTATTATTAATAAAGTCTTTTATTTAAAACTATATATTCTTAGCGGGATTAAGATCTAATAAGTATAGTAGCTACTTAAGGTTATTTAGAGCTATCTCTTATATAGTAGACTTTAATTCCTTAGCGTTATAATAGGGTATATTATCTTATTAAAATAATCTATACCTATTAAGGGCCTTATAATTAAAAGTACTAACTATAAGTAGGATAAAAAAGATATACTTATATGCTAAAATTCTACTCTAGCTCTTTTCCTATATAAAACCTAGGCCTTTTTAACCTCTTATAAAGTAGCTTTAAAATATCTAGCTATATAGCTTTCTTTAAAGTAGTATAAAAGTCTTAGGATCTTTAGTATTATAGATCGTGATCTATCTCTTCTATATAGGGTTATTTATAGCCTAAGTCTTATTAGAAAAGATTATATCTTCCTAGTCTTTAGGCTAAGGGTAGGGTTATAGTTACTTTATAGTAAAGTTAACGTATTATTATTTATTAATATTAGTATACTTAATTCGCTATAGCTAAATAATATAATAGTAGCCTAATACTTATAAGGTAGTAATAAGAGTAATCTCTCTATAAACTAAGAGGGAGGGAGGTAAAAAATAGTATAAATCGTACTAAGGGATCCTTTTATAAAACTTATCTTTAAGGAGCTACTCTTATAAGCGCTACTTTTATAATATTTAAATTATACCCTTCTTATACTTAGATCTTTATAGTATAAGTAATATATTATTATAATAAGCTTACTAAACTTACTAGTATATAAAGGGGGTTACTCTTATAATCTCCTTATATAACTAGTAGAGGTATTTATAGAAAGCGCGGATCTTAACCTTTTAATCACGCGTAAGTTTAGTATTATATAGTAGCTATTATTTTATAGGTATAGAAGGAGGGTTTAGAAGGTCTATAATTATAATTCGACGCGTAGAGGGTAGGGTAGAGGGCGATATAGAGGGTAGGGTCGACGGCGACGTCGACGTCGACCCTATAGGTAGTAACGTTAAGGTTAGCGAGGTCACTATATTAGGCTATATTAGTAGTAGTAGTAGTAGTAGTAGTAGTAGTAGTGGGAAAAAACCCCCTTATCTTTAGCGTTAGTAGATAGGCTTTAGCTTTTATTTTAGAAGTTACTTTCCTTAGAACCCCTTAGAAATTAGGCGAATAAAATAGAGTTATAACTTAGGGAAAAAGTCCGGTTATTAGGTGGGGACTAGTGGGGTAATTCACCGCCCTAACATTTGAAACCCCGGAGGAGGAGTACTACAGCTTCCAAATTTGTCTTAGTTCCTACGAATGGAACGGTTTTTGCAAAGAGTCCCGCAATAGGAAAATGTCTTATACCAGCTGTCTTCGTATAAATAGAGGTCTCAACGCCAAAGCTCGACCGAGGGATGGCTTGCAAAACTGCGCAGCACGTACAGCTCAACTCGCCTTTACAATCTTAAGTCTCTTTAGAATCATTCGCCAAAATGAAGGCTTCAACTGTTCTCATTCTCGCTAGCGCATCCCTTGCCATAGCTGCTCCCACTGCGAAGCCCGAGGCCGAACCCATCAACAGCTTCCTCGAGTCGGTGCACTATAAGAAGGAAGCCCAGC
The DNA here is from genome assembly GCA_036785755.1 of Colletotrichum ledebouriae. Taxonomy (NCBI): domain Eukaryota; kingdom Fungi; phylum Ascomycota; class Sordariomycetes; order Glomerellales; family Glomerellaceae; genus Colletotrichum; species Colletotrichum ledebouriae. Next base: position 14,987 of record JAVHLU010002029.1, read on the forward strand.
CGGAGGCCGAGCCAATTAACAGCTTCTTGGAGTCGGTTCACTACAAGCGCAATCCTAAGCCCGAGGCCGAGGCCGAACCTATCAACAGCTTCCTCGAGTCGGTGCACTACAAGAAGGAAGCGCAGCCGGAGGCCGAGCCAATTAATAGCTTCTTGGAGTCGGTTCACTATAAGCGCAATCCTGAGCCCGAGGCCGAGGCCGAACCCATCAACAGCTTCCTCGAGTCGGCTCACTACTAGCGCGACCCTAAGCCCAAAGCTGAGGCTAAGCCCGCCATTAACTTCCTCGAGCCGGTAAATTATAAGAAGGAGGCTGAACCGGAGGCTGAACTGGCCATTGAGTTTCTTGAGTCTGTTTACTACTAAGCCTCGATGTCAATAGTTTTTGGTGTGACAAATTGAGAACTTTATTCATTCGCAACCCTACCTAATCTAGATGTTATGCTGATGCTTATCCGTCTACGTGACCACTTTTGGAGATACTTGCTATGTATTCAGGAGTCGATTTCTACATGCAAGGCCCTGAATACATGAATCTGCAGTTGTGAGGTGTAGGATTCAGTAGGCTTGGTTCGCAGTGTATAATATATTAATATTATCGTTAGGACCTTCCCCGTAGTTTTAGGTAAGGGGATTCTATATCTTATATATATATAGTATAATAAAGGAACTTCTTATATCCCCATTATAGCTATAGAACTTCCTATATTATTTAATATACCTTCTCTAATAAGGCTATTTAGACTTTATTAAGTCTTATTAGATAGTATATATTCTATACCCTTATTACTAAAGTCTCTAGAGTATTATTCTACTTTAAATATTATTATTAAATTTTATTATTTCTCCTTATCATAAGGGTATTAGTTTTTATAATTAATTTATATACTTATTATTTCTCTAGGATTATTATTATTAGAGGTATTAGTATACTTATTATAAGGATTTATAATCTTCCCCTTAGGATTAATAATTAGGTATATATAAGAAGCTCTTTTACTCTATACTAACTTCTAATCTTTAGTAATATATAGCTCTTTTAAGATTTATAATATTATAAGGCGAGGTAATAATAAAATAACCTAATAATATCTTATTAGTACTAGTATAAGGGGTTATTATAGGTTTCTTCCCCCTAATAAATATATTCCCCTATCTTATTAAACTTATATACTCTAAGGTTAATAATAATAAGTAGTGCTTAAGAATAAAGTTATTAATCTATAAATTAGTAAATATTTATTATTATCTTATGTCCTACTTTATAAGTTATTATTCTTATAAAGACCTAATAAGGTCTTCTAATAATTACGTATAGACCTAACTAATTCTAATATTATTACAGTTTCTCTCTAATAGATTTATTTATTTAATAAAGTTTATATATTTCTATTACTATAGAGACTTTATAAGTCTATCTATTATATTTAACTTTAATTTATCCTTCTTTAACCTCCTATTATAGCTAATAATTATAAATATATATATGGCGAAGTTATAATCTTAAGTACTCTAGTTTTTTTATAACTAGGTTAATTATTTATCAATTATTTACCTAGATCTTAACTTTTAATAATAACTAATAATAATCTTAAAGCTTTATAATTAAATAGCTTATTAAGTTCGGAATTACGCCGCAGCCCCTTCGCAAAAAAACTATAATAAATTCACCTAGTTCGCAAGCATAATTTAGGAAATACTATATAAGTATTTTAACCTATACCCTCTACTAGTTAAGGAAAATAATATAAGAACCCTATATATTCCTATTACTTATAAGTAAACCCTCTAAATATTATAAAGTCGGATACGCGCTGCACTAGGGCTAATTATATTAGAGCTAAATAGGCTACTTAGGCTCTTATAGTAACGCCCTTACTAAACCTTCTAGTAAGGTAAAAGCTACTATATAAGATAACTTCTTAACCTAAAAGGTCGACCTTCTAGTAAGGTACTAAAGGTAAATATTACTATATAAGAGGTAACTCCTTAACTAAAGAGGTCTTTCCTAAAAGGTTCTTATAGCTAGAAGTATAAGAAGCTCTATAAGTAGGGCCTTATACCTCTCCCTCTTCTTTATCCCTTAACTATATTAATACTAGACCCTATATATAAAAACGCTAAGCTTATATAAGGCACGCCCTTTAATACTAATAACGCGCGAGAGCTTATTAGAGAGTTTAGTATTAATATAATTAATAAAACCCGCTCCTTTTTTAATTACTTTATTATATATAGAGAGCGTATTATTAATATAGCCCTTAAGAGGGTTCTTATTAATACCCCTAGAGGGGATACTTACTATTATATTATAGCTAAGTAAGTAGACTTAGTAATAGAAGCTAGGTAGGTTATTATATACCCTATAGAGTAGCCCTTCTTTAAGCAGGTCCTCCGCACTATTAAGGCAGAGGTAGCCTAGGCCCCTTAGGGGTTAGTAAGTATAGCTTATACTAACTAATAGAGAGAGCGTTACTAATAACGGTATAGTAAAGATAGTAATAACTTCTAGCGGACGAAGCGGTAATAGAGGCGGTATTTAATAGTAATATAGGTAGTATACGAGAGGAAAAGTTAATAGTTTTATAGTTTAAATAATTAAAAACCACGTTATTATTAATATAAAGTTAAAGATCGTGAGACTATCTAGTAAGGCATGTATAAGTATAGCTATAGTTAGGAAAGTTATAATCACGTAACTAAAGGCTATGTATTATCAGGAGGCGCGGAGTTAGAAGGTCTATTGCACTTAAGCAGGTAAAATCACTATGCAGTGGCCAGAGGCCTTAAATAGCTTATAAATAATCCTTCTTTTACTATTTAGAATAAGGCTAGTAGTTTAGCTTCTATTATTAATATAATTACTATGTCCTACTTATTTACCCTCTAACTTATAACTCCTCTATAGAGTTTTATTATAAATACTTAAGAACTCTTATAATCTATTAGGTTATTAGTAAAACTAGTATTTCAAGCAATAGGTAAGCTATCTTTAATAGTTCCCTTATTGATACTAAACTTAAGGTATAGGTCTTTTATATTATTTCAATAAATAAGTCATTAATCTACTACTTATTAATATATATTACTTGGGTTTTAATTAAAACGAGTAAGTTAGCTAGTAGTAAAGGCTATATTAGGTTTAGTTATAATAGTATTATATAGTATTAATCTAACTTTTTATTAATATGTAACTATTTTCGTTAGAGATATTTATTACTAATAAGGTTTTAACTCTTCAATATTTATAAGTATTTAATAAGTTTCCTTTAGTAGCTAGTTTAATATCTTAAGGCTTAGATATTTCTAGACCTTCTTAATATATAATCTCTAGGATATCTAAAGCCTTTACCTTAATTGATCTCAAAATATCTCTATATGTAAGAACTATTGAAGAGTATTATTACTTTTAAAATAATATTTCTCCTTTATCTTCTAAATATCTTAAATTATTTCCTCCTCTTCTATTTTAAAGTAATAGTAGTAATATTTATTAACATAGTAGAAGAAGATTAATTAATTCTTATACTAATAATAATTTTCCTTACTAATATATTTAAATTAAATATCTTAAAGTCCCTTCTAAAGATAGCGGTATTATAAACGAAGTAATCTTCTAAGTCTATATAAAGCTTTATTTAGCTTTAGGATAGTGCCTTCCGTTAAGAAGGTTAACCTTTACCTTTTAGGAAGCTAGGCCTGCCTAAGAAAAAAAGACTCTCTTATTACTATTATACTTCTATATATTAAAAGCTTAAATCTAGTTAGCTTTTTAAAGAATCAAGCTAATTTATCCTAAGCCTAGATAAATATAGGTTTATATAGCTTAGTTTAGTTTATATTACTCTTATTAGCCGTTGATAGCTCTTATTAGCTCTTTATTAATAAGCCTTATATATATAATAAGCCTCTAGCTAGTAGCTAGTAAGAATAGATACTTATTAATATATTTATACCTTTATTTTAAGGTTAGATAAAGTTAGCTATAGCTAGACTCAGTAGATAAAACTTTAAAATATAATATAAGGTAGTTATTAGAGATTACTCTTAGTAATATAGTTATTAAGAATTACTTTGAATCTTTAAATAATCTCCTTACTTATTTTCTTTATAAGGTACCTATAGATTTTAAGTAGTATATAAGCTATAACAAATTGTTACTTCTTAGTATAGTTTATTATATACTTATTTCTTACTTTTTACTATCTCTCTTAGTATACATAGCTCGAATAAGAGTAGGAGGTATATTAAAATCTATATATTAGGAAGAGAGTATTATATAAAAAGTATATTATATTGTTTACTTATTTCATAATTACCCTTATTATGAATCCTAATAAAAAGACCTATTTCTTTAAGTATATAATAAGTACTTATTAGTATATTTATACCCTTATTAAGGTTAAATAGAGTTAGCTATAACTAAACTTAGTAAATAAAACCTTAGAATATAATATAAAGCTTTTATTATTAAGGACTACTTTAAAGCTTTCCAAGACCTACTTACTTATTTTCTTTATAAGGTACTTATAGACTTTAAGTAATATATAAGCTAGCTCTTATTATTAACTTAGAGCTTAAGCTTATCCCTAGAGATATATAGCTTAAGTAGATATAACTTACCAATACTACCTTTTTATAAAGTATTTATAGATTCTAAGTAATATATAAGCTATAAAAATAAAAAGCCATCAATTAGTATAGCTTATGATATACTTATCTCTTATCCCTCTTTATCTCCCTTAGTATATATAGCTCTAATAAGAGCGGGAGGTATAAAAAAGCTATATATTAAGAAGAGAGTACTATATAAGGATACTACTATATGTTTTACTTATTTAGTAATTATTCTTGTAATAAATACTGATAAGAAAGTCTATTTCTTTAAATGTAGCTCGCTAGCGATATTTCTCTATAAAGTACTTATAGATTCTAAGTAGTATATAAGCTATAAAAATAGAAAACTACTTATTAGTATAGCCTATAGTATATATACCTCCTATCCCTTATTATCCCTATTAGTATATATACTTCTAATAAGTATAGGAGCTAGTAGCTAGTAAGAATAGGTACTTATTAGTATATTTATACCTTTAGAAAGGTAGATAGAGTTAGCTATAACTAGGCTTAGTAGATAAAACTTTAAACTATAATATAAAGTAGTTATTAAGGACTACTTTTAATCTTTAAAGGGTCTCTTTACTTATCTTCTTTATAAGGTGCTTATAGATTTTAAGTAGTATATAAGCTATAAAAATAAATTACTACTCCTTAGTATAGCTTATAGTATACTTACCTCTTATCTCTTATTATCTCTATTAATATATATACCTCTCATAAAAGCAAGAGATTTATAAAAAATAGTATATTAGGAGGAGACTACTATATAAAGAGACTACTATAATGTTTATATATATTAAATACTAGATATTATAATTAATATCCTATTAGAAGAGCTAATAGCTAGCGCTCCCCAGTATAGAGAATAAAATATATAGTATTACTAATTAGATTTATTCTATTTATAGCGTAACCTTGCTAATAGAAGTATTCTCCTTAGCGCTAGCTATAGCTAGCGCTCCCTAGTATATTTATCCCTATATCCTATTAGATATTTTCTTATAAGTACTAAGAATATATAGGGTTCTTATATTATTTTCCTTAACTAGTAGAGGGTATAGGTTAAAATACCTATATAGTATTTCCTAAATTATACTTATAAACTAAGTAAATTTATTATAATCCTTTTGCGAAGGGGCTGCGGCGTAATTCCGAACTCAATCCCCTATATCCCTTATTTATAGGGTAAAAGTTAAATATAATATATTCTCCCAGTTTTAACTATTTAAGAGATTCTTATAATACTCTTTATATAGTTTGTAATACTTTTAGTTATCTATAAGTATTATAATAAATTATTCTTAAGTATTGATATTAATTATTTAATAGTATATAAGCTCCTCTAATAGATTTATATAAGTAAGCGAGGGCTTTAGGTTCTAGATATCTTATCTTCTAATACGAAAGGTATATATCTATAAAAGAAGGCTTTTAAGGTATAAAACTACGCCTTTAAGTTATAACTATCATTACTGTTATATTTAGTGATTTAATAACTTATTATCTATATTATTAGTATAATTCGTAGATATACCTAAAGTTCCTCTTATATAGATAATTATTCCCTAGGTTATAGCTAGCTTATAATCCCTTCTTATAAAGTAGATATTAAGAAGCTATATTAATATAGAAGTTGCTATAATATATAACTCCTTATAAGATAAGTTATTTAATCCTATGTTTCTTAATAACTATTATATTAATAGTACTATATCCCTTCATAAGGACTTTCTAGGTTCCTACCTATATAGAGTTACCTCCTAGTAATTAGTAATACCTATAAAATTGTTATTAATCCCTAAATATATATTTTGTTAATCCTCTATTATAGATTACTAAGTCTCATAGTAAGTATATATTCTTAATTAAAGTAAATAAGGCTAGGATAATCCCTTTATAACTAGGTATTTATAACTCGAGGGTTTTATTTTAATATTCTCCTTAACCCTTAATAAGATCTTTACACTAGGTTTTTATCTTTATAATACCTTCTCGTTATTTAAATATTAATAATTATTATACTTATAGCTATATGTATTATAAGCTATATACTCTAAGTCTCTAGCCTCTTCCCTAGTCTTCTTCTTAGGGTTCTTCTTCTTATTATTATCTCCCTACTATTTTTAAAGCTTATTTAATAATACTAAGGAGGATACTAAGAACGATCCTCTTATAATATTCTTCTTTTTCTTTAAGGGACTCTTCTCTATTAATATTAGGAGTTTATTAATCTACTCCCTTATACTATATATAACCTTCTTAAGGCTAATTAATCCTTTCTCTAGTCAATCCTAAATATATATTATATATATTAGAGCTTATACTTTTCAAAGTATATATCTAAGAGTTTTAATAAAGATATTAAACTATAAGTAAGTAGTAAATATATTAGGGGAATATAGCCCGTTCGGCTCCGATGTAATTAGCCCCGGTGCGGCGCGCGTCCGACTTTATGCGGTGATATTTAGAGGGTTTGCTTGCGAGTAGTAGGAATATATAGGGTTCTTATATTATTTTCCTTAGCTAGTAGAGGGTATAGGTTAAAATACCTATATAGTGTTTCCCGAATTATACCTATAAACTAGGTAAATTTGTTATAGTCTTTTTGCGAAGGGGCTGCGGCGTAATTCCGAACTCAATATAATATA
>JAVHLU010002030.1:0-22247 GCA_036785755.1 Colletotrichum ledebouriae
TCCTACTAGGTATCTAATATATCCCTATAGTACTACCTTAAAGTCTCTCTTATTAATTCCTCTCTCTTATTCCCTCTTAAGGGGGTATATATAGTAGCTATAGGTATATATATATCCCTAATAAGGGCGAAGGTTATAGGTTAGGGCTGCTCTATTATTAGGTTACTACTAGCAAAAGTACTAGCGGAACTATTCCTCTTTAATCTATAGTAGCGAACGCTAGTCGTAGCGTTTAAGTAAGCTTATATTATAAAGCGTTATTACTACTAGTACTATCTTAGCTTATAGTTTTATAAGTAAGCTAGCTATACTAAGTATCTTAATTATTTAAGTTATAACTTCCTAACTAGCTTATTCCCCTCTACTATTTAGTTCCTTTATATATAGAGGGGTTATTTTAACCTCTTTTCCTTCTATATAGGTCTAATCCTTATATCCTATATAGCTTATAAGTGAAATTACTAACCTCTCGACGTCTTATCTAATCTTATAAATAGAAAGTCCCTTCTATTAATATACCTATTGCTTAAAGGTATATAGAGTAAGTATAACGCTACTATAGGTCTTATTAACGCGTAGAAATATAAAGAGCTAACTAGTATACTTATCCTTAATAATAAGGAGCTATTAGTTCTAATTAAAGCCTTTAGGGTAGTTAAAGAGATCCTATGCGATTCTATAGTAAGGGTATATTACTTTATCTTCTAATATCTATCTCGAAATTACCTATTTAGTATATATAACTACGTAGTATTAATACTATAGGCGGGTTAGGCCTTTAATCCTTACCCCCTAAGTAGTATATACTAGCTACTCTAGAGCCTTAGGGCTAAGGTACCTACTTCTAAGGTAATAAAGTATTATATTATCGCTCTAGTCTAGTAGTAGTACGAAAGAGGTATACTTATATATTATAAGTATATAGTTTATATTATTAATAATAGTATTAATACTTTAGGTAATCCGCTCGGGAATAGAATATAAGAAACGAGGCTTATATTTAAGGAAGGTAAGGTTCGCCTTCCTAATAGGTTTCTTAATTATAATACTATTCTTATAAGTTCTAAAGCGAAGTATATAATTATACCCCGAATACTAGATACCTATCTTTTAAAATAGCGCTTTAGAGATAATATTAATATAAAAGTTCTCTATATATCTTATGTTATAGAGTATAAGGTCCTCTATATTAATACCTTTTAAGCTATTAAAAGCGTTCTTAATAATCTATATGCCTTTTATAATAATTAGGTATAAAGCTATTCTAGAATTAACCCGTTCTCTCTTATAGTACCTAATTAAGGAGGGGATAAGTAGGGACTTATTATTTATAAGGTATATCCCTCTATAGTTATCTAGGACTATAGACTTATATAGTATATAAGGTCCTAAGTAGGGGGTTATAAAGATACTTAGGTACTCTTTATCTAAGTTAACTATATTATCCCTAACCTCGTTTAAGAGGGCTATATAGAAAGTAATTACTATTATATTAGTAGGGTAGCTTAGGGCTATATTAGATTTCTTAGATAAACCCTTATTACCCCCTTTATTATTTTAGCGGTTTTTACCCTTATAAGGTATAATATATAGCTAGCTCTTATAAGTAAGTTCCTTATATAGATTAGTAAAGCGTAGGTTACTATTTAACTAGTTATAGATCTAAGCTGCTTATATATCTATTACTAATATATAGGGGCCCTTCTAGTAATATCTAGTTAAAGTAGCTTCTAAGTAGTTATACTTAATACTTAGCTATTAATAGCTCGACCTATACGGGCATTATTTACTACTAGATATATTACTAGTTATAGGAATACTTAATAGGTTAGCCTTATCTATATAGCTAGCTAGCGTTATAAAGACCCCTACGCTTCGTCCTTATAACCTCGAGTAGAGTATATCTTTATATAAGAGGTCCTTAAATATATTAATATATTAGCTTATATTAGAGACTAGTATCCCTACTTACTCCTATTTAAAAATATCTATAATTTCTATATTAGCTTAAGTAGGTATAAAGCGATAACCTACTACTTAAAGAAAAGTTTTTAAAGCAAGGGTACTACTTACCTTAGGAAGCTTAAGCTAGGTAGTATAGAGATAGACGCCCCTAAAGTCCTTAATCTAAGCATTAGGATTAATACTCCTATTTCCTTTTTCTAGGACTTAGATATACTCTTCTTAAATAGTAATAAGAGTACTAGCCTCGCTTAGAGTATAGTAATATTTAAGATTAATAATAAGGCTATATAGGGTTATATCCCCTTTAGCGAGAAGTTCTATATATATAGGTATAATAATATTATAGATAATAGTCTCTATAACTAGATAGTTAATCTATTTAAACTCCTAGTCCTCGCAGGTTTGCTTAGATTCTTATATAGCGAGTAAATAAAAGTACTCTAGGTATTATTCCTTTATACCTATAGTATTCTTATTAATTATAACTAGGGTAGTTAGAGGCTAAAGGGGGTATAATTTATTTATCTATATCCTAGTAGTAGACTTAGGAGTAGTCCTAGAAGTAGTATTAGAAGTAGCCTCTTCTAGAGCCTCCTAGTTAAGTAGAGTAACGTGCTAATTATAAGCGCTCTTCTCTTATAAGTACTAGGTATTAATATCCTAGTTTTATTTAGTAATATATAAGTTAAGAGTTAGAGTTTCTAATAAAGTCTTACCTAGGTATAAAGGTCCCTTAGGGTTATCTAGGTTAATATACTTCTAGACTCTAGTAGCTTAAGCTTTAGCTTAGATTATAATATACTAAGTAGCGAAGTCCTTATATATAGTTAGCTAGTATAATATTATAATAGCTATAGTAGAAGATATTATAGTTAAGGTTATTTAGAAATAGAGGGGTTATAGTAATAGAGGATAGTATATAATAAGGAGGAAAGAAAGAATAGGAGAGAGGAAGTTTTAATAAGTACTTTAAGTAATAAAAGCTTATTTTAAAATAGTAATTAGAGGTCTAGTTAGAGCTAGGCTTATAACTATTAAGAAATATCCTATAGGGCTATATTTATAGTTACTAAAGAGCTTAATCTATTATAACGAGAGTAGCTATAACGTAGTTACTTATAACTATAGTTAGAGGAACGACCCCGGAATAAGGTTGCTCCGGGGCCGATGTTAGTCACGTGCCGCGCTAGGAACGGGCGATACTAAAGGCATTACGATACTTATTAAGGTAAGGGATCTACTAATAGGATAGCCTAAAGCCTACTAGCTTAAGAGAGTAACTTTAGCTAAGATCGCTAAGTTTATCTAGGAAGAGATTATCTACTACTATAAACTATATAGTAAACTTATTATTAATAGAGGGCTAGAGAATAAGGATATTATTATTAAGTTTAATAAGAAGTATAGTATAAGGAGGAAAGTAATATCTATATATAACATAAGGGCTAATAGAGCAGTTAAGACTAGTTATTAGCTAATTACTTATATATTATTAATATAAACTAGAGAATAGAGAGATATTAACCCTTAACTATACCTTCCTATTACCCTATTTATAAACTAATTAAGCGTTTATACTTTAACTAGCTTTAGCCCTTTCTATCTTTTATATAGATTTAAGCCTATTACTTTTATTAAGACCCTAATACTAACTTAGAGGGTTCTTAATTAGGGTTTAGTAATAATAATAATAGAAGGGGTTTAAATACGTCTATAACCTTCCTTTAACTCAATAAGGATAGGAAATAAGCTAAAAGGATAATTAATAGTTAATATAAGAAAACTATAAAATACTATAATAGTTAATATAAGAGAACTAAAAGGAGAGAGAGGTTAGAGGTAAGTAGTTTAGTACTAGGATTTAATATTAAGGGTTCTATTAATAAACTATCTATTAAAAAGCTTAACTACTAATAATAAGGCCCCTTCTATATCTTATTATAAGCTCTAAACGCTTTATTATACTAATTAGTAATATTAGTAAGTAATAAAGTTGTTAGAAAGATATTTAGTAGGAATTAACTTTATAAATTTATTTAAGCTCATAAAGGGTATTAGGAACTAAGTAATTTAGATATTTATAGATCTAATTTAGAAAGAAACCTAGTAAAGGTCTTCCTAGAGCTACTAAATAAAAAGTATAATAATTATATACTTAAGGAAGAGGAGGAGGAATCTATAATACCTATAGAAAGTAATTAGGAGAAAGAGGAGGATTTATTATAATTAGTAGTATAATTAAAACAGTATTTAGAGGCTTTAGAAAAAGTATTTAAAGCTTTAAAAGCTAGATAATAGCTAGTTATTAAGATTCCTAAGATAGTAAGGGAGAAAAGAAGGAGTATATTAAGATAGAGGATCTAGGAGATATATAAAATATCTTTTATTATAACTAAGTTTAATTAAGAATTTATAAACCTATTCTTATTATTTCTTCTTCTAATCTCTTAGTTTAAAAATTTAAGATTCTAGGGATAATATTTCTAAATTTTAGGGATAAGAGTAAGAGATAGTATTAATAACTCCCTACTTACCTAAGTATACCTACTAATTACTATTTAATATAATAATAGCTTAGATAACTTTAATATCTATTAGTAATTATAATAGGGGTTTTAAGCCTAGGGAAGTATAAGACCCTTAACCTTCTAATAATAATACTAAAGCCCACTTTTATTAAATAAATATAAGATTAATAACCTAAAGATAAGAGAGAAGAAGAGAAGGGGAAAGAGGGTATTAAAATCATAGTTATTAGCCCCCCTAGGGAGGATATTAGTAGACCCTTCTTACCCCCCCCTTCCTAGAGAAGATTATTACTAAGATTATATTATTTACTACTAAAGAGAAAGAGAAGGATACTAATAAAGGGATTATATCAATTTAATACTTAGATATACTTTAATTTTAGCTTCATAAACCTACTTATATATTATTCGCCCTGATTTCTTATTATAACTTAGCTAGCTTCTTATTCCTTTTTTTCCTTTTACCCACCCCCCTACCCCCCCCTTATATTATATAAATAGATCTAGAAATCCTATTCTCCTACCTTAATTCGTAATATAAAGCCCTAAGTAATCTATAACTTCTAGAAGGTTAAGCTCTAGAGGTAGCTCTATTATAAAAGGGTAATAAGAGTATATAAACCTAGCTTTAGGGTAATATTCCTAGGCTTATTAATAGTATTTATTATAAAGGAGCGAGAGGTTAGACTTAGCTATAGCTATAACTATAGTATCTATTATAACTTAGGACTATAGGATCTCCTTAATACTATTAAGAACTCTGCTCCTTCTTACCTTATTATTATACTTAATTCTATACCTATAGCGTTTATAAATACTTAAATTATTATATAAGTAACTCTCTTAAGTTTTATAGAAGAAGTAGTTTATATAAGAAGTACCTAGTATAAAGATATATTCAAAGTATAGTTTATAGATATAAACGCTAGTTATAAGGTTCCTAGTAGCATAAGCCCGCTCTTTATAGTAAATATAGGGTACTATATTATAACCTCCTTAGGATTAAATAAATAAACAATATATAGCTACTACGTGCTAAAAGACCTTTATCTCTTATAATCTAGCAAGGAAAGTAGTAGAGGTATAAATAAAGACTTAATAATAGAAGTCTCTAGACCCCTTAGTTACTCTAAATATTTATTTGAGGTCCTATTAACTAAGATAAGCCTTCTAGAAAGCTAGCCTTATTACCTTAGTAGTTTTATTAGAAAATATCTATAGTATAAAGGCTACTTCTAAGTATTTATTACTAGGGATATTAGGTTAAAGCTAAATAAGGCTTATAGCTACTTAAGAATTATAATTATTAGCTAGAAGGTATAGGGATAATAATAAGAAAAAAAAGAATACCTAATATTTGTTATTAGAGTACTAAATAAAAAGAGGTATATTATTTTTCTTTATTTTAAGTATAGGGATATTAAGACTAAGGACCTAAAGGGTTATTACTAATAGGAGATAATAAGGGCGAGGTTAATTAGTATTTTTAATACCTAAGATAAGGAAGTTATAATTAGCTATAATAAGAAGAAGTAAATTATAGATATAAGAGGGAAAGTATAAAGGAGTTAAATAAAGATTAAAGTAGCTAGGTAAAGGTAGTTATTATAGGATAAGAAGTTAATAATAGAGGATAGAGGAGGATATTTATTTAATTTATAACTAAGCTACTCGTTTTAATAGCTACTACTTACTATGATTTCCTTTATTCTTTCCCTATATATAACTACCCTAATTTATTATTATATTTATTATAGTTTTTTTATACTAAGTTTATTTTACTTTATTAAGGCTAAGCAGGGTAAGGGAGGAGAGTTAATTATTCTCTCTATAAGTAACTAAAAAATTATTATATTATTAAAGTAATTAGTAGATATAAAAATGCACGCCTAACCCCTTAAGCCCTCTGGTTTCTCTCTCTCCTATATATATATTATTTACTTTTAACCTTAATTTATCTACTAACTATATAATATTAACTACTATATTAGAGCTCTTTCTTTCCTTTAAATATTACTTCTCTTTAGCTTTTTAATCTATAAATTACTTATACTTACCCCTTATTAACCTTTCCCCTAATATATTATAATAGGGAAAGTTATCTTTTATAATAATAAAGCGTTAGATATATATATCTAGGAGTTAAAATCCTTAAACCTTCTTATCCTTAAAATTAAGCTTTTACTAAAGCCTATACCTAATAAACTAAGTATAAGTAGGTTTTAAGTATAGGGATAAAATCATAGAGATATCCTAGGCTTTAGACCTCCTAATAAGCTTAGTCGCTAGCCTTAGCTAATTAAATATACTATATACCCTCTACTTAGGAAGGATAATATCCCTAGTTAGATAGACCCTTCTAATATAGTATTAAAATATATCCTTATTAATTATTAGAATAAGATATTAGAAGTAGTAGAGAAGACAATTCGCCCTTTATACTTATAGTAAGTTGTAGCTAGTATATTTAATACTATTAATATACTTAAAATAGCAACTCTAATATATACTAAGGATATCTTAGTAGTTACTCGTTACCTTATAAGGCTTACTAAGTATAGCTAACTACTCTATTATAAGATAGTTAGAGGTATAGAAGATAACCTTAATAATAGAGATAGGAGGGATACTATAGTTACCTAAATTAAAGCTAAGTCCCCTAATATACTCCTTATTTATCTATAAGTACCTAAGTTTATAAAAGTAGTTATTATAGGTTTACTAATTAATTTATAAAATATGAGAAACTAGTTTTATAATAATTAGTAGTTAGGAAGAGGAGCTAAAAGATAGTTATAGATTTTAGTACTTATAACTAGGAGCTTTTTATAAAGATATAAGGCTAAGGAAGTTTTAATAAGATAACTATACCTAATTAAACTTTAATATATAAACCCTTTACTATAGGCCTCTAGTCTATACTTTGTTTATTAGCCTAGGTCTTTTATATAAGTTAGAAGCCTAGTACTACTAAAGTAACCTATTAAGATAAGATATTAAGTTTAGATTAATTATTTATTAATAGCTTCTACTAATAAAATACCTCCTAAAGGATACTAGACCTAATTGAAAGTAGATAGACTTCTATATAATTAATACTTTAAATTAAGAGATAAATATATTAAGAGAAGGATAGCTTAAAAAGATATTAAACATTAAATAGCTAAGTATACCTCTTAAGGTATAAACCTAGAGGTTTCCTCTTTAAATAGAATAAATATTAACTTATTAGTACTTAAGGATACTAATTTATAAACTAATCTAATAGTTCCTATTAATCTAGAAGAGTTAAATAGGGAGGAAGGATTATTAAAAGAACTAAATATCTAGAATATAAGAAGAAGGAATAACTATAAGAAGTAGAAAAGGGATTATAACTTATAATAACTAGCTAACCTTATAAAGTATTTTAACTACCCTAGGTCTATAAAACTATTTATATCGCCCTAATTAGCCCCTACTACTATAAGAGATATTATAATTAACCCTACTAATACCTTAGTAGTATTTAATACTATAAGACCTAAAAGGAACCTTATTCTAAATAAAGACGCGCCTATACTAGTAATCCTATAATATATATAATAAAGCTAAGAGTCTATAAATTACTTAATAACCTAATATAGAAGAGGGTTACTTATTATAACTTTAGCTTAAGTAGAATATTTATTAAACCTCTATAATATATAAGGGAAGCTACTAAGATAAGAAAACTTAGATAATTTAGAGGTTATAGCTATTCTTAGGTTTATAATTAAGGGTTATGCTTATATTATCTATACCCTAATCTATTAACTAGCCTAGTAACCTAGGAAAGAGATTAATAAGGCTTCTATAGAGCCTAAAAGGGTAAAGGCGAAAAGCCTTTAGGATACTACTAGAGCCTTCTTTTTACTAAACTATAGTAACTATTACTAGGCTATAATCTTTATAAACTAGTTAACTAGCTACTCCTTCTACTAGGACTCTATATAGGATTAGAATAGCAATTAGCGCTTTATTAAGGCTATATAGGACCTTAATATATAGTATTATAGGATAGGAGCCCCTTAATAACTGTAAAAAGTCCTATTAATTAATACCTACGTAGTTAATTTAGTTTAGTAGAGGGATAGATTTATATATAGCCTCTAGTATATTAAATAGGCTAGAGCTCTTATTCGAGAAGGGTTACTATTACTACGGTTTATTAATATAACCTTAAGTAATAGTATATTATTTACTAACTCTTAGATCCGCTTAGTTAGCCAATATATATCCATAATTACCTTAGAGTTCTATAACCTAACTATTAATAATAATATAACTCTATAAGATATCCTATTAAGCTAAAGAGACTTTAAGAAAGCACCTTTCTTTCTTTTTTACCCTCCTACTCCTTCGCCTATAGATAGTAATATAATAGACCTTAGAAATAATAATAATATTATACTATCTCTTATAGTAGATATTCCTTAACCTATTTATAGATTATTAATATTATCTAGGTCTACCTTATTAGAAATACTAGCTAATAAGCTTAAATACCTTAGACGCTAGCTTTAGTTATACGCCTTATAGATACTAAGTCGTAATATAACTATTAAGCTATACCTAAGAACTATACTTATAGATATACTATTATATCCTAAGAGACCTAATCCTTTAAATAAGTATAACTATAGCTATATAGACTATATCTAGTAAAGAGTTAACTAATAGAATTAGATTAAGTAGAATACGCCTAAGGAAGCGTATTATTATAACTTCTCACGCCTAGTATAATAAGGTAGGTAGTTTTAGCTCTTCTAAAAGTTAGAGTAGGATAAGGAGTATAATAAAGAGGAAGAAGTAATAAGGGTATTATTAAGATATAACTTATAATAGAAGATAGTTAAACCTAAGGGACCTTCTTAATAATAAGATTACTTACTTAGAAGATATTATTAATAAAATAGATCTATAAATAGGGTTTTTTTATTATTTCTATAAAGTAGTTTTACTTATTTTTTAAGACTCTCTTTTATAATATTATAAAGAGTTTTAAGGGGATAATTAGAATAGGATAAGATAAACTTAGTAATATAGCTTTTAAAAAGCTCCCTTGGTATATAGACCTATTATAAGAAGACTATAGAATAAAGCGTAGAGGAGAGGAGTATAGTAGATAGGAGTATTATTTATATATTATTATAATAAGTATCTTAATAATCCTATACCTCGTTTTCTAGTATTTTCTTAGCGAATACGCGCCTAATCTAGATAATCTCTTTTAATTAGATCTGCGAATTATCTTATATATCTTTTAAGCCTATTTTTAATATTCTTACCTATTTATAAGTAGAGTTATATTATTTATTATCTTTCTAGTTCCTATTGGTTCTAGCCCTTTCTAGTATAAGCTTAATTTAGTAATCCACTCCTAGTTACCGAGGGGGTAATAGGTAAGCTTTATTAGGGTTAAATAAGTTAAGAAACTCCCTTAAGACCTAGCTTAGTAAATAGTATTATTAATCCTCTTTTAGTTTTAGGTTTAAAGCTTTCTTAATATTAGCTAAGCTAATAGCTTATATTAGTACCTCTATAGTACCCTCCTAGTATTTACCCTATTATCTCGCTAGCTATTAGTAGATTATAAAGAACGAGGGTATATTAAGGAACCTTATAGCCCTTATTTCCTTTATAACGGGCGTTTCTTTTTAATCCTTTAGGTATAGCCTAACTTATCCCCTCCTATAGTATATTTAATAAGCTATAGTATTATAAATAACCTAGTTCTATTCTATCTAAGGGCGCCCTAAGAGGATATTAGGGTCTAGGCTATTAACTATATATATAAAAATACGCTAGGTATAACTACTTATTTCTAGGTTAAATACTACTATACTTAATATATTACTTAGTAATAGTTTACTAAGTATATACCTCCTTATAAGTTAGTATCTCTTCTTAATATATTAAAGGCGAAGGTATTAAGCTAGGGAAAGGTTAATTATTATATAAGTATTACTCTTAGTATTTACTAGGGTATAAGCTAGATATCCTCTATTAACTCTAATTTAAATAATAGTAAGCTTATTATTAGCTAGTTATTCCTATTTATATTCTTCTTAATCTAGTATCTCCTTATTAGTAAGCTCTAAGGCTTAATTTTACTCTAGAGTTAGTTTTTCTCTAACTCCCTATCTTCTTCTAAAGAGTTAGTTATTACTTAGTAGTTATTTATAACCTTATAGTATACTAATTCTTCCTTTAAGGTCTTTATTTTTATAACCCTAGCTAGCTAGTTCTCCTTATTAAGGTAGCGCTAAGTAATATAACTTCTAGCTCTATAGGTATAATAAGTATAGGGGTCCCTTATACCCTTCTAAGGCTATTTCTATTATACTAAGGAGGTAACTAAGGAGGATCTAGAGTTTTAGTAATTATAATATCTCACCTCCTTAACCTATAAGATATATATACCTCTAGTTATATAGGTATCCCCCTTAGTATTCTTAGTAGTAGGTCTCTAGTAGGTTACTAGGTAGTTACTAGAGACCTTTTAACGCTCTACGTTCTATATAATACTCTAGACCTTTAAGAGCTAGCTATTATAACTAGCTAGTAGGTTAATAGTAATTAGCTAGTCCCTTAGCCTAGGGGTAAGGGAGGCCTCTAGAAGTAAAGTCTAGACTTAACTAAGCTAGTTTATACTATATATATTAGCTAGTATCTATTTAAATCTTAATAAGAAGATTACTAGGGATTTATTTCCTTTCTACTAGAGGGTTTATAATTAAGCTATAGCTTATAATTAGATATTTAGGTCCTTATATATCTAATCTAGGTAAGCTATAAAGTCCTTAGGTTTATATTTTTCCCTACCCCCCTAGCTCTATAGAAAGTAGAGACTACTTACTAGAGTATACTATCTAAGTAGGAGTTAATAAGGTATTACATCTCTATATCTATAGTATAGAACGCCCTATATATAGTAATCTTATACCTTATCTATTATACTTACGTAGTATATTCCTTTTACTTACTTAAAACTTTTATGAGAATATACTATACTAGGTATTACTAATACCTTACTAATAGTACTTATAGGGGTCTATATAGCTATATATTAGCTATTCCCCTACTTAACCTCCTATAACTATTACTAGAGGGACTCTATTACTACTACTAAATTAGCTTATAATAGCTTATCTTAAATTTTAGCTATATTCGTATTAACTATCTTATTAACTAATAGGAAGTAGCGCTCGACTTATTATTATTATTATAGTAATAAGCTTAAATATATAAAGGGTTAGACCTAAGTTTATTTAATAGGAGGTTACTATAATATTATCTATTTAAGCTAAAGAGGAAAAGGGGAAGTTTTCCTCTCTAGTAGAGATTTCGCTAGTTTATAGGGAATTACTAAGTAAGCCCTAGGTAAGCCCTAGGTAGCTCCTTAGGGTAGTGAACCTAGGTAGAAGCCTAGGTAGGCTTAACCCGGGCGTAGCTTATAATAGTAAAACGCTATTATAGATCCTAATAGAGCTATATTCTACTAAGGATTAGAAGTTAATATAGAGCAGAAGGATTTCTTATATACGCCTAATTATTAATACTAAAGAAAAATATCACGAGTTCTTATATAATATATACCAATATACCTATAACGAGGAAGAATAATAGAGAATAATAATAATATAAAGCTCTAGATACTTTAGTAATTAATATTTAAAATACTACTATCTAATAATATTTAGTAAAGTCTAAATAGCCTTATTAGAGAAGGTATATTAAATAATATAGGAAGTTCCGTAGCTATAATAGGGATATAGGAAGTTCCTTAGTTATACTATATATATATAAGACTTAGAATCCCCTCACCTGAAACTATGGGGAAGAACCTAATAATAATATCAATATATCATTAACTGCGATCAAGCCTACTGAATCCTATAAATTCTATCTCGCTAACTATTGCATAATTAACACAGTTGGTGCACGGGGAAAACGACCTACGATAGCATTTGTTATGCGGGATAGGGCCTACCTGCGTAGTCACATGCGGTCCCACCCGCTCTAGAGCGGGTATATATATCCCTTCGGTTCGCATACCCCTATTCAGAGAGAGATTATCTATAGTTAGTTCTATAGATACCTATATATATACTCCTTTATTATAGACTTTATCCTATATACCCTTCTTTATGATAACCCTCTCCTTAGCGCTTATAGCTATTATAATAGTTATAAGCCTAGCTCTTAGCTAGTTCGACTTTACTTATAATATACCTCTCCTATATAACCCCTAATATACTATAATAGCTTTAGGCGCTCTATCTTAGCTCTTCTCTTAGCCCTCTATTTAACCCCTCTCTATTACTAATATAGCTTTTTAACCTAACCCTCTTACTACCTAGCTATATATATATACTTACTATCTCTCTAAGCTATATAACTAGCCCGCTTAGTATTTATAGCTTCGCTTCTATACCCTTTACGTAGGTATATAGGACTATATTGACCTAAGTAGTTAACCTATACCTAACCTTATATACTATATAGCGCGCCCTCTAATAATTAATAAACTTACTATATAGCGTAACAAGGAAGCCTATAAGACCTAGATTTATAAATATAACGAATAGGCTATATAGCGCTATATATACTAAAACCTAAATAATATAGAGCCCCTACCTCTACTACCTCTGATAGTTAATAATATTTATAATAAGCACGCTATGCATATAGCTAACTATAATATCGCTAAGGAGACCTAAAAGTCTCTCCTAAGTAGCTACTATAATATTTAGAACTTTATATATTATACTATTAACTCCTTATTACTTATAACTATTTAGAACGACCTTATAGCTATTAAGCATACCTCCCTCTAATCCCTTATATAAGCGCTTAAGTAGTTAATTACCTCTATAAACCTTATTATAATTACTACTATTTAAGATAAATACCTTTATATTCTAGAGCAGGCGAACGCCTCTATATCGCTATACACCTAGTATTAGTAATAATATATTATATTAGTATACGAGGTTACTTAAGATCCCTAAAATCTAGGGGGTTATTATAACTAAGCGCTTCCTCGAGGTAGTTAGTAGGTATATGGTACTTATATAGGCTTATAATACCCTTATTAAGGTTATTATAGCTAAATAGACTAGCATAAAGCTACGCACCCTTATTAAAATAGCTTTAATATTTAGCGCCCTTATCGCCTAGTAGTTAAAGCAGCCTAGAACCCTTATAAGTATATTTATTATATTAGTAGGTATACCTAAACCCTCCCCTATGAAAGACTTGATAATAAAGCAAGATAATAATAGGGATTTTATATAATACCCCTATAAGTATACCTACTATTAGCTAGTATAATATTATATTTACTTCTTTTTAATAGTTTATCCTAATAAAGCTAAATAAATTATTTAGCTTATAGGGCTAGAAAAAGAAGCTATCCTAGCTACCCTATATACTAATAAATTCTCCTACTTATATAATATACCTTAGGAGGAGGGTATTATAAGACCCTCTATAGAATACCTAATAAATATTAAAGTATAAGCCCCTTACTCTTATAAGCAAACTACTCCTATTATTATTATTATAAATGGCCCTCCTAGCGCGCTAGCCCCCTTATAAGTAAATTACTCCCTTTATTATAGCTATAGCTAAGCCCCCTTAAGCGGATCGCTCCCCTTATTACTAAGCGGACTACTTCCCCTCTTCTTATTATTCTATAAGTAGCGCTATATAGGATCCCTAGGGTACTACTCCCCTTATTATATTTAGTTATAAATAGGTTTACTTTATTTTATATTTAGCCTTAAGGGATATTATAAGGCTAGGGGGTATATTATATAGGATAGGGCTTACCTACGTAGTTATATATAGTCCTACCTACTCTAGAGCGGGTATATATATCCCTTTAGTTTATATACCCCTATTTAGAGAGAGATTATCTATAGTTAGTTCTATAGATACCTATATATATACTCCTTTATTATAGACTTCGTCCTATATACCCTTCTTTATAACGACCCTCCCCTTGAGCGCTTATAGCCATCGCGATAGCATTCCTTGAAGTACTCATCCAGTTTGAGGATTGAACCCACACGTCGGACCCTGGCGGAAGTCGGCATAGAGAGGCTGGAAAACCGCGCCGGCGGAAGAAGTGACATTGGATGCCTTGCTGGACGACCACATCAGCCCCTTTGGGTCTTTTCAGCACCTGGAAGGATCTTTTGTTCAGCCGTCGAGGCGAAAGCGCTGTGCCTCTCGGCTGCATAAGTATTGCTAGGTCAGCCTCTGCAATTCTGGGTGAAAATGGTTTGACGGACATAGTACATTGATGACATTCATTACGGACTGTCAAACCGCTTGAGGTGGTCATGTACGGCTTCGGCGGCGGTGGCGTCGATTTGCAATTTCCTTCGAGCGCTGTTGAGCCAGGGTTCTTTACTTAGCTCATCACCTGGAGTGCGTGACCAATTGTGGCAGAACCATGACATTTTTGAGTTGTAAATGGAGCTACCGCGACCGACCGCTTCCTGCATAGCCTAGACCGGCCCGGCCCGGAACTCCGGCACGTTGCGGGGCCGGGACAGGAGCGGGAGCTGAAATCTTCAGCCGACACTGAATATCACCACCTCCAGCGACATCAGACAGAGGCAAAACGAAACAGTTTGAAGTGATATGTGTCTCAATAATGGTTCTTGATTCTTTCTGTGTCTTGACAATTTGATCGATTTTACTCTGGCCTGGTATTCAGCGATGGTTATCCGGAAGCAAAGCGGTGTCGGGCATTAGCAAGATCCGATTCAACTTCTCGAGTTAGTACTCCGCCAGCCAAACTTTTGTCATTATCTTCGACGAACATTCTACCTACTTTCCCATAACACCGAAGAGCTTATGGGGAAAATGACACACTAGCCTGATCCGATGCATGATTAGTGTCGGCAGTGACGCAGAAAATCCAGTGGGGGACCGAAAACGAGAACGAATCAACCCACTTATCAGCTTGGACGACAGATTGGTGATGCGGAACAGTCAATGCCACAGATTCGTACAGCCTACGTCTTCTTCGCGCATATTGTATGACCAGATGCTGTGATGCATAGGCGAAGGTCGGGATGCATGTCTTAGTTAGTGTTTCAGCCACAATTAATTGATATATAAACTCCGCATTTACTCTTTTTTCTTTTTTCCGTCACCCAAGCTTTCCCCGTCCTTCATCGTACATCGCGAATTCTCCATTTTAGATCTTTGCTGCGCCCAATATCGTAAAAGTATCCTGAAGACCATGACCAAAAATCGAATCGCCATCTACGGCCATCGTGGCTGGGGTAGCTCCAGAATTGTTGCCGCCCTGACAGCCTCTAGTGCTTCCATCAATGTTCTTTACCGGCCTGGATCAGACATCTCCTCTCTTCCCGACACAATTGAGAAGGTCGAAGTTGACGTTAGTGACGAAGAAGCCCTAGTCAGGGCATTAGACCGTATCGATATCGTGATATGAGATCACCGACAGCCCCACCGTGGTCCAATGTCACGAGCCAGGATAATGTCGCAGGGAAAGGGGCTTAGCGGGCTAAGTTAGGGAAGTCTATAGGAGTTAGGAGCTATAGGGAGGTACTAGGTAACCCCTAGATAAGTCCTCTAGCCCTTACTTAGTAGACTAGAGGGGTAGAGAAGAATATTTAACCTTAGCTATATCTAACTATACTAACTCTATTACTCTATATTATACTAGTTTATAATATATTCTTCTCTTATACCTATATTAATAGGGGTATAGACTATTAATGTAATATATATAATAATATAATACCTACTTATAGGTTTACTAGGGAGATAAATATAATATTACTATTAGGATCCCCTACTAGCTAGGAGTAACTAAATAGCTAAATATAAGATAAGATACTTACTAAGTAGAATAGTAATAAGAGTACTAATAGAGGACTAGGTAGTTAATTAATAGAGGCTAAATTAGACTAGCTTATTAAGGAAGAAAAAAAGAAGGGTTAACTAAAGTATAAATAGGAATATCTTAAGGCTTTAAGGGCTAGCTAATTATTAACCCTAGTAAGTAACCCTATTACTAACTAAGTAGTTATTAGTAGCAAATTAAAGAAGGACTAATTAGAGCTCTAGGGGAAGTATCTTTTAATACTTAAGTATAAAGGGGGTACCTAGACTAACTTTAATTAATTTATATTTAACCTCGATATATAATTTAAAATAAATAAGATTATATTAGACCTTAAAAGGGTACTAATTACTACTAGGTATTAGAAAGGGCTAGAACCGATAGGAACTAGAAAGATAATAAATAATATAGCTCTACCTATAAATAGATAAGAATATTAAGAGTAGGCTTAAAAGATATATAGAATAATTCGCAGATCTAATTAAAAGGGATACTCCCTATTAGGTATAGATTTACTAAGAAATTACTAAAAAACGAGGTATAGGGTTATTAAGGTACTAATAGTAATAATAATAATACTATCCTCTCTACTACGCTCCTCTCCTCTACGCTCTACTCTATAGTCTTCCTATAATAGGTTTATATACTAAGGGAGTTTTCTAAAAGTTATATAGCTAAGTCTATCCTATCCTATTCTAATTATCCCCTCGAGACTCTTTATAATATTATAAAAGAGAGTCTTAAAAAATAAATTAAACTACTTTATAGAAATAATAAATAAACTCTATTTATAAATCTAATCTATTAATAATATCTTCTAAGCGGGCGATCTTCTTATTAAATAGGTCCCTTAGGTTTAACTATCTTCTACTATAAGTTATATCTTAATAATAGCTTTATTACCTCTTCCTTTTTATTATACTCCTTATCCTACTCTAATCCTTAGTATAATTAAAACTACTTACCTTATTACGCTAGGTATAAGAAGTTATAATAATATACTCCCTTAGGCGTGTTCTACTCGATCTAATCCTACTAGTTAACTCTCTACTAGATATAGCCTATATAGCTATAGTTATACTTATTTAAAGGATTAAGCCTCTTAGGATATAATAATATATCTACGAGTATAGTTCTTAAGCGTAGCTTAATAGTTATATTATAACTCGGTATTTATAAGACTTATAACTAAAGCTAATATCTAAGGTATTTAAGCTTATTATCTAGTATTTTAGATAAAGTAAACCTAGATAATACTAATAATCTATAAATAAGTTAAGGAATATCTACTATAAGAGATAGTATAATATTATTATTATTTCTAAAGTCTATTACGTTATTATCTATAAGTAAAGGAGTAGGAGGGTATAAAGGGAAGAAAGGTACTTTCTTAAAGTCTTCTTAGCTTAATAAGGTATCTTATAGAGCTATACTACTATTAATAATTAAGTTATAGAACTCTCTTTGGTTAAGGAGTCACCTCTCGTATAGTGGCGTTCACCTTCAGCACCTTGCTAGAAGGTCAACCTTTTGGGTTGAGAAGTTATCTTATATGGTAGCTTTCACCTTGCTAGAAGGTTTAGCGAGGGCGTTTCTAGGCCGCGAGAGCCTTAGTAGCCTATTCGGCTCCGATATAATTAGCCCTAGTGCGGCGCGCGTCCGACTCTATATAGTGATATTTAGAGGGTTTACTTATAAGTAGTAGGAACGTATAGGGTTCCTATATTATTTTCCTTAACTAGTAGAGGGTATAAGTTAAAATACCTATATAGTATTTCCCGAATTATACCTGCGAACTAGGTGAATTTATTATAGTCTTTTTGCGAAGGGGCTGCGGCGTAATTCCGAGCTTAAGTTATAGAACTCTATAGTAATTATAGATATATATCGAGTAACTAAAGGGATTTTAGAGTTAGAGAATAATACGCTATTACTTAAAGTTATACTACTAAAACGTAGAGATAGTAATCCATCTTAAATTAGAGCTCTAGCCTATTTAATATATTAGAGACTATATATAAATCTATCCCTCTATTAAACTAAATTAACTACGTAGGTATTAATTAATAGGAGCTTTTAGAGTTATAGAGGGGCTCCTATCTTATAATACTATATATTAAGGTCTTATATAGCCTTAATAAAGCGCTAATTACTATTCTAGTCCTATATAGAGTTATAATAGAAGTAGTAGCTAGTTAACTAATCTATAGAAATTATAGCCTAGTAATAATTACTATAGTTTAATAGAAAGAAAGCCCTAGTAGTATCCTAGAGATTCTTCGCCTCTTCTCTTTTAAGCTCTATAGAAGCCTTATTAATTTCTTTCCTAAGTTATTAAGCTAGCTTATAAATTAAAGTATAGATATTATGAGGGTAGCCCTTAATTATAAATATAAAAAGGGCTATAACCTCTAAATTATCTAACTCCTCTTCTCTTATTAGCTTCTATTATATATTATAAAGGTTTAATAAATATTCTACTTAGGCTAAAGTTATAATATATAACCCTCTACTATACTAGGTTATTAAGTAATTTATAGATTCTTAGTTCTATTCTAGATATTATAGGACTATTAGTATAGGCTAATTTTTATTTAGTATAGGGTTCCCTTTAGGTCTTATAATATTAAATCCCGCTAAGGTATTAGTAGGGCTAAATATAATATCTCTTAGGGTAATAGGGGCTAAGTAGGGTAATATAAATAGTTTTATAAACCTAGGGCGGTTAAGATACTTTATAAGGTTAGCTAGTTATTATAAGTTATAATCCCTCTTCTACTTCTTATAGTTATTCCTTCTTTCTACGTTCTAGATATTTAGTTCTTTTAATAATCCTTCCTCTCTATTTAACTCTTCTAGATTAATAGGAACTATTAGACTAGTTTATAAATTAGTATCTATAGGTACTAGTAGGTTAATATCTATCCTATCTAGAGAGGAAACCTCTAGGTTTATAAATTAAGGGGTATACTTAGCTATTTAGTATTTAATATCTTCTTAAGCTATTCTTTTCTTAATATCTTTATTTCTTAATTTAAAGTATTAATTACGTGGAATTCTATCTATCCTTAGTTAGGTCTAGCTTCCTTTAGGAGGTATTTTATTAATAAAAGCCTTTAATAAATAATCTAAGCTTAATACCTTATCTTAATAAGCTACTTTAGAGGTACTAGGCTTCTAATATATATAAAAGACCTAAGCTAATTAATAAAATAGAAACTAGAGGCCTATAGTAGAGGGTCTATATATCGAAGTTCTACTAGGTATAGTTATCTTATTAAAACTTCCTTAGCTTTTTATCTTAGTAGAAAGCTTCTAGTAATAAATATTAGAGTCTATAGTCTTCCTTTAGCTCCTCTCCTTAACTATTAATTATTATAGGACTAGTTTCTCCTATCTTATAAGTCGATTAGTAGACCTATAATAATTACCTTAGTAAACTTAGGCGCTTATAAATAAATAAGGAGTATATTAGGGGACTTAGCTTTAATTCGGGTAACTATAATATCCCTTATATCTCTATTTTTAAAATCTTCTTCTATACTTCTAATTATCTTATAGCAGAGCGGTTAGCTAGGCTTAGTAGGCCTTATAATATAGTAAGTAACTACTAAGATATCCTTAGCATATATTAGAGTTACTATTTTAAGTATACTAATAATATTAAATTTACTAGCTATAACTTATTATAAATATAAGGGGCGAATTATCTCCTCTACTACTTCTAAGGTCTTATTCTAATATTTAATAAGGATATATTTTAATACTATATTAAAAGGGTTTATCTAACTAGGGATATTATCTATCCTAAGCAGAGGGCGCGTACTATATTTAATTAGCTAAGGCTAGTAACTAAGCTTATTAGGAGGTCTAAAGCCTAGGATATCTCTATTATTTTATTCTTATACCTAAAACTTACTTATACCTAGTTTATTAGGTATAGGGTCTATTAAAAGTCTAATTTTAAGGATAAGAAGGTTTAATAATCTTAACTCCTAGATCTATATATCTAACGCTTTATTATTATAAAAATAACTTTCCCTATTATAATATATTAGGAGAAAAGTTAATAAGGGGAAAGCACGAGTAATTTATAAACTAAAGAGCTAAATAGAAGTAATATTTAAAGAAAAGGAGGAGCTATAGCATAGTATCTAATATTATATAATTAGTAAATAAATTAGGTTTAAAAGTTAGTAATATATATAAAAGAGAGAGAGAAACTAGAGGGCTTAAAGGGTAAAGAGTATATTTTTATATCTACTAATTACTTTAATAATATAGTAATTTATTAGTAGCTTATAGAAGGAATAATTAACTCTCCTCCCTTACCCTCCTTAGCCTTAATAAAATAAAACGAACTTAGGATAAAAGACCTATAATAAATAGAATAGTAAATTAGGGTAGTTATATATAGGGAAAGAATAAAAGAAATAATAGTTAGTAGTAGCTATTAAAATAAGTAGCCTAGTTATAAATTAAATAGATATTCTCCTCTATCCTCTATTATTAACTTCTCCCCCCTCTAATAACTACTTTTAGCTAGCTTCTTTAATCTTTATTTAACCCCTTTATACTTTCTCTCTTATATCTATAAATTATACCTTCTTATTATAGCTAACTACTACTTCCTTATTTTAGGTATTAAAAATACTAATTAACCTCGCCCTTATTATCTCCTATCTATAGTAACCTTTTAGATCCTTAGCCCTAATATCCCTATACTTAAAATAAAGAAAAATAATATACCTCTTTTTATCTAGTACTCTAATAACTAACTTTAGGTATTCCTTCTCTTCTTTTTAATATCCCTATACCTTCTAGCTAATAATTATAATTCCTAAGTAGCTATAAGCCTTATTTAGCTCTAACTTAATATCCTTAGTAATAAATACTTAGAGGTAGCTTTTTTACTATAGATATTCTCTAATAAGACCGCTAAGGTAATAAAGCTAGCTTTTTAAAAAGCTTATCTTAGTAAATAGGACTTCGAAGAAATATTTAGGGTAACTAAGGGGTTTAGAGAATTCTATTATTAAGACTTTATCTATACCTCTGCTACTTTCCTTATTAGCTTATAGGAGATAAAGGTCTTTTAGCGTATAGTAGCTATATATAGCTTATTTATTTAATCCTAAGGTAGTTATAATATAGTACCTTATATTTACTATAAAGAGTAGGCTTATATTACTAAAAACCTTATATTAGGTATTTATATCTATAAACTATACTTTAAGTATATCTTAATACTAAGTACTCCTTATTCTAACTACTTTTTTTATAAAACTTAAGAGAGTTGCTTATATAATAATCTAAGTATCTATAAGTACTATAAGTATAGAATTAAGTGTAATAATAAGGTAAGGAGGAGTAGAGAATTTGAAAGTATTAAGGAGATCCTATAGTCCTAAATTCTAATAGATATTATAGTTATAGCTATAGCTAAGCTTAATTTCTCGCTCCTTTATAATAAATACTATTAATAGGCTTAGGAATATTATCCTAAAGCTAGGTTTATATACTCTTATTACCCTTTTATAATAGAGCTACCTCTAGAGTTCGACCTTATAGAAATCGTAAACTACTTAGGGCTTTACCTTGCGAGTTAGGGTAAGGAAATAGGGTTTCTAGATATATTTATATAATATATAGGGGGGGGTAAAAAGGAAAAGAGAATAAGAAGCTAGTTAGGCTTTAATAAGAAATTAAGGCGAATATTATATAAATAGGTCTATAAAGTTAAAGTTAAAGCGTATCTAGGTATAAAAATTAATATAATCCTTTTTATAAATATCCTTCTCTTTCTCTTTAGTAGAAAGTAATATAATATTAGTAATAAT
>JAVHLU010002031.1:0-22225 GCA_036785755.1 Colletotrichum ledebouriae
TTTTCTTAACTAGTAGAGGGTATAGGTTAAAATACCTATATAGTATTTCCCGAATTATGCCTGCGAACTAGGTGAATTTGTTATAGTCTTTTTGCGAAGGGGCTGCGGCGTAATTCCGAGCTCAATAGATAGTCTTAACTTTACTTTTTAATATCTAAGTAATTCCTAATATAATTGTAAATTCTAGGAATTTAATTTCTTATTAGTAAAGTTTACGTTAAGCTAGTTTAATTAGAAGTCTTACTTATTATAGTTATAAAAATACTTTATATATATATTTCTTATATTCCTCTAGGGTTTTTAAGAGATTAGGAGTATTATTAAGAAATATTATAATAAACCTATAAAAGTAGGGTTATAATATCTTTTTAATTATAATTTAAAAATTAGGTAGTATATTTATAAGCCTGAAAAA
Source organism: Colletotrichum ledebouriae (assembly GCA_036785755.1). Lineage (NCBI taxonomy): Eukaryota > Fungi > Ascomycota > Sordariomycetes > Glomerellales > Glomerellaceae > Colletotrichum > Colletotrichum ledebouriae. The sequence goes on from JAVHLU010002031.1 coordinate 416, forward strand.
TTGGAAAGTATAGAATAAAAGTATTAATATTATTGATAGTAGGGGTAGTATAGACGATACAGATAGGGGGAGACCTTTTATTTTAAATAGCCTAACAAATTATTAATATCTTATATAAATAGTAGTTATCTATAACTAGTATAGATACCTAATAAAAGGGCATAAAGATAAGGTAGTAGTAGGTATATATAGTAAAAGTGTTATTAGTTTGCTTGGTTTCTTACTACTTAAGCTAGGGAAAACCTAGATATATATATAGTTTGTTTAATCTTATATTAGTTACTAATTCAAATAAATATTGCTAGCTTATAAGGTTTATTTTTAATAATAGTATTATTTGATTTCCAATAACCTTATATAACGTATTATAAGGCTATATTACGGATAGAACCTTTTTATATAGATCTTACCTCTCTATAACGTTAGTTCTTTTAGGTTTATTAGAATCTATAGTTTTAGGTTTAAACCTTACCGTATTATTTATTTTAATCGTAATAACCCTAATTTTAACTCTGTAGATCTATCTCTCCTATATATATATACGGGTTATAGTACTACACCTTAGGTATAGTTTTGTATCCCACTTCTTTAGCTATAGGGATTACTAAATTAGGTAGTTTATTATTTTTATCATTCTAGACGAAATAGATCCTTTTAGTGATTTTTAAGTATACGGCTTATAAAAACTCGATATAAGACTAATATAGTTCTATATTATATATATATCTTATCCATACCCTAAATACATATTCCTTCTTTATATAAATATTTTATTTAGATAGTAGTAACTATTTTCAATTATACTATTAGAATATTTAAAATATCTAGTATTCTTAAAATCCTTACTTTAGAATATTATTAGATAGATCTTAGGTTTAAGGGCTATAGCAATTAGTTATTATCCTTATAAGGGGGTATATAGAGTAAAATAACCTAAGAGTATCCTATAGATACTTATAAAGTTGGCTACTAAAAATATATAGGAGTTTATCCTTAAGCTAGGCTTAAGTCTATACTATATATAAGTCTTAAATGATTCCTCTATTTTAAACAAGTAATTACCTACTCATACTAATAATTATAATTAGTTAGCTTTATTAACTAATTATTTTACTAATTATTCCTTATTACGCCCTACTAATTAATTATTATCTTATCCTTATATAACTTTTACTATAGTTCTTTAATACTAAGTAAGGCCTATTATTTCTATATTATCTTATATATAAATATTTCTTAAGTGCTAGTAGTACCTATAGGGTTACTTTAGTCCTCCTATTTCTAATAAGTTATAATACTTCCTAAAGGTTATTCTATCCTTATAGAGTTATATTAAAAGATATTAATATTTAAGTTTATTTTTATTCTCTTAGATTTGCTTTCTAAATTACTATATTTTCTACTTATAATTATATTTTAAATACCTCTATAAAGCTAATAAAGATATACTACCTTTAGAGATAAATATTATCTTTATTATAGTATAAGTAACTACTAGTAGTTAGTTAGTAGCTACTTAGTACTTTATTTATTTTAAATCATTGAGTTCGGAATTACGCCGCAGCCCCTTTGCAAAAAGACTATAACAAATTCACCTAGTTCGCAGGTATAATTTGGGAAATATTATCTAAGTATTTTAACTTATACCCTCTACTAGTTAAGGAAAATAATATAAGAACCCTATATATTCCTACTACTTATAAGCAAACCCTCTAAATATTATAAAGTCGGATACGCGCCGCACTAGGGCTAATTATATTAGAGCTAAACGGGCTACTAAGGCTCTTATAGCGGCCTCTAGCCACTGCATAGTGATTTTACCTGCTTAAGTGCAACAGACCTTCTAACTCCGCGCCTCCTAACAATACACAGCCTTCGGTCACGTGATCTTGCCGACCACCTTTCCCAACCACCGCCGCACTTATACGTGCCCGTCACACTAGACAGCCTCACGATCTTCAACTTCACATCGACGTTAAGGGATAAGGAAGAGGGAGAGGCATAAGGCCCTGCTCGCAGAGCTTCTTATGCTTCTAGCTATAAGAACCTCTTAGGAAAGACCTCTTTAGTTAAGGAGTTACCTCTCGTATAGTAGTATTCGCAGCACCTTGCTAGAAGGTCGACCTTTTAGGTTAAGGAGTTATCTCATATAGTAGCTTTTACCTTTAGTACCTTGCTCGAAGGTCGACCTTTTGGGTTAAGGAGTTATCTTATATAGTAGCTTTCGCCTTACTAGAAGGTTTAGCGAGGGTATTACTACGAGAGCCTTAGTAGCCCGTTCGGCTCCGATATAATTAGCCCTAGTGCAGCGCGCGTCTAACTCTATATAGTAATATTTAGAGGGTTTACTTGCGAGTAGTAGGAATATATAGGGTTCCTATATTATTTTCCTTAACTAGTAGAGGGTATAGGTTAAAATACCTATATAGTATTTCCCGAATTATACCTATAAACTAGGTGAATTTGTTATAGTCTTTTTGCGAAGGGGCTGCGGCGTAATTCCGAGCTCAAGGCTCTTATAGCAACGCCCTCGCTAAACCTTCTAATAAGGTGCTATAAAAGCTACTATATAAGATAACTCCTTAACTTAAAAGGTTAACCTTCTAGCAAGGTACTAAAGGTAAAAGCTACTATATAAGATAACTCCTTAACCTAAAAGGTTAACCTTCTAGTAAGGTATTAAAAATACTATAAATACTACTATACGAGAGGTAACTCCTTAACTAAAGAGGTCTTTCCTAAGAGGTTCTTATAGCTAGAAGCATAAGAAGCTCTGCGAGCAGGGCCTTATACCTCTCCCTCTTCCTTATCCTTATCCCTATAACCCACGACAAATCCTTAACTATGTCCGTTAGGAAGGTTAATCTTTACTTTTAAGAAAGCTAGGCCTATTTAAGAAAAAGAACTCTCTCTTATTACTACTAACCCCTATATATTAAAAGCTTAAATCTAATTAGTCTTTTAAAGAATTCCGCTAATTAGTCCGAAATCTAGATAAATATAGGTCTATATAGCTCTTTTCTATATACTAGCTCTTATTAGGGGCCCCTATATATATATTAAGGCTCTAGCTAGTAGCTAGTAGAAATAGGTACTTACTAGTATATTTATACCTTAATTAAGGTTAGATAGAGTTAGCTATAACTAGACTTAATAAATAAAACTCTTAATGTATAGTATAAAGCTCTTATTGTTAAGGAGTACCTTTAGGTTTTAGAAGCTCTCTTTATTTATCTTCTTTATAAGGTACCTATAGATTTTAAGTAATATATAAGCTATAGAAATAAAACGCTACTTATTAGTATAGCATATAGTATACTTACCTCCTATTTTCTATTATCTCTCTTAGTATATATAGCTCTAATAAGAGCGGGAGGTATATAAAAACTATATATCAAGAGGAGACTACTATATTATTTATTTATATTAAATACTACATATTATAGTTAATATCCTATTAGAATAGCTATCTATTTCATTTAGTATTATAATTATCTTTATCCTTTCCTCCTTATACTCCTTTATACCTTCCCCTAGTAATGTATTTTAAAATATATATTATAAGCGCTTATAGCTTATTTTGCTTATAGCTATTCTTTCTCTGTAGACCTCACCTTTTTATTTTATTCTATTATATAATACTTAGTATCTTGTAATTAATTATATTATAAAGCCTAATAAGAAGATTACTTCTTTAGGTAGATAATAGGCTCTTATATATATATTAAAGCTATAATTAGTCTTAGAATATTAGACTATAGAAAATAGAACATATAGTATTACTAATTAGACTTCTTCTATATATAGCGAAGTCTTGCTAATAGAAGGTCTCTGCTTAGATCTAGCTATAGCTAGCGCTCCCTAGTACTATAATAATTTAGAGATTCGTATTCTTTCAAGTATATAAATAATTTATTTGATTCTCAAGTAAAAAATATATAAATCTTATTTTAAAATTTCGCTCTATTAAAATCTCTCTTTCTTATTTCTTTAGATTTATAATATTAATACTACTACTACTAATAACTTATTATTAGCCTCTTACCCCCCTACTAATAGCTTTTATATAATAAATCTATTATTATATCTAATACTCCCGCTCCTACTTCTAATCCTATTACTATTATTATAATAAGTAATCTCTAGGTATATACCTATTACTATTATCTCTTTACTTAAGTAAAATAGGAGCTACTTATAGAGAATAATAAACTCTTAGTAAGTTTAATTCTATACTTTAAGAGTAAGAGTAAGTACTTAATACTTATTTTATATCTTCTTAATATCTTATTAGCTCTTAGTTCTAGATTATTTATTAATTTGTTATTTTTAGCTATTTTTACTATATATAAGCGTAATATTAGAATAGGTAATAGAAAAGCTTATATTAATATGAATCTTTATTATTATTTAGTAGTCCTGAGCTATTAACTCCTTATAGCTTAGTTATTATATAAAAAACTTTATTAATACCTTTAAGCGTCCTATTAATAAGATCTATTTTATTATTAATATTTAGATATAGTATATAGATAATAAAGTAGGTCTCTTAATACTTTTCTAATACCTTACTATTAGTTTTCTGGTTAAAATAAAATAAGATCTATATTATTTAGCTTATAGCTAAAAAGGCCTACTAGGGCTAATAGAATAAAGCTAATATATTAATTGAGAAGTATAAAGCTAAAGAGGTTAAGGTCTTCTATATTATAGAAGAGTAATAAGTAATTACTTTAGAGGATACTACTAAGTATTAATAGCGCTTTATTAAGGAGGTAGAGAACTAGCTTAAGTTACTATAGGAGTAATAATAAGAGATTACTAAGTCTTAGAAAGAGATAGAATACTTAGCTTAAGAGTAGCTAGATAGTTTATAAGTCTAATATACTAAGAAGTTTAATAACTCTTATAATAAGATTATAAGTTGATTTAATTTCTATTGATAGCTTATTAATATCTATTTAAGTATTATATATAAATTTCAATAGGATTATAATTTTCTTACTATTAAGTTTAATAGTAAAGAGAAAACTTATTTTAAAGTAAAAGGTATTAATATTTAATAGATTTATAAATTTTAAGAGTACCCCTAGTAGGCTACTAATAATCTCTAAGTAGTATTAAATTACTTTTAGGTATTTCTTATATTTCTTATTACTTTATTAGGGGCTTTATAGCTAATAAACCTAGATATTTAGCTAGTATATCTTATTTATATCTATATATTAGTCCCCTATTAAGTTATTAAAGAGGTTATTTAGAGATTATAATATTCTTATCAAAGGTTAGGTATAAGAGGTATAGGTATTAAGTTCGGAATTACGCCGCAGCCCCTTCGCAAAAAGACTATAATGAATTCACCTAGTTTATAAGTATAATTCGGGAAATACTATATAGGTATTTTAACCTATACCCTCTACTAGTTAAGGAAAATAATATAAGAACCCTATATATTCCTACTACTCGTAAGCAAACCCTCTAAATATTACTATATAAAGTTAGACTCGCGCCGCACTAGTGCTAATTATATTAGAGCCGAACGGGCTACTAAGGCTCTCGTGGCCTAGAAACGCCCTCGCTAAACCTTCTAGCAAGGTGCTATAAAAGCTACTATATAAGATAACTCCTTAACCTAAAAGGTTAACCTTCTAGTAAGGTACTAAAGGTACTACGAAAGCTACTATTGAGTTCGGAATTACGCCGCAGCCCCTTCGCAAAAAGACTATAATTAATTCACCTAGTTTATAAGCATAATTTAGGAAATACTATATAAGTATTTTAACTTATACCCTCTACTAGTTAAGGAAAATAATATAAAAACCCTATATATTCCTACAACTCATAAGTAAACCCTCTAAATATTATAAAGTTAGACGCGCGCTATACTAGGGCTAATTATATTAGAGCTAAACGGGCTACTAAGGCTCTCGTGGCAACGCCCTCGCTAAACCTTCTAGCAAGGTGCTACGAACGCCACTACATAAGAGATAACTCCTTAACTATATACTATAGTATCTTAAATTACTACTAAGTATAGAGGTAATACTAAGAGTTATAAAGCTAATACCTTTACTATACTATAATAAGGCTATAATAAGCTTTTTTATCTAAATAAAATCAAACGTTAGAAATAATATAAGGTTATTTATTATAAGAGTATAGTGCTAGAAGGTCGACCTTTTGGGTTAAGGAGTCATCTCGTATAGTAGCTTTCACCTTCAGTACCTTGCTAGAAGGTCGTCCTTTTAGGTTAAGGAGTTATCTTATATAGTAGCTTTCGTAGCACCTTGCTAGAAGGTTTAGCGAGGGCGTTGCTACGAGAGCCTTAGTAGCCTATTTAGCTCTAATATAATTAGCCCCGGTGCGGCGCGCGTCCGACTTTATATAGTAATATTTAGAGGGTTTACTTACGACTAGTAGGAACGTATAGGGTTCCTATATTATTTTCCTTAACTAGTAGAGGGTATAGGTTAAAATACCTATATAGTATTTCCCGAATTATGCTTGCGAACTGGGTGAATTTGTTATAGTCTTTTTGCGAAGGGGCTGCGGCGTAATTCCGAACTCAATATATATATATATTAGATATTAAATTAAATTGTTAGAGGTTTTCCATTATAATATTTCTTATTTTTTTATTTACGACTATAAGGTTTTATTTTTTTTCCCTTATAATACCTACTCTTATTCTTATATTCCTATCTACTTCCTAATAATAAGGTATAATATATTAAAAAATATATATACCCTAAGGGGGTATATAGGAAATAAAATTAGATTTTAGGTTTATAGCCCTATATCTCTATAACTCTCAGAGGTATAAGAAAACAAAGAACATATTTAAAATCCTTATCCTATTCCGCATTAAACAGTATATAGTTATATACTATATAATAAGGGGTTATACTTTTATCTAGGATAATAAGATTAAATTAGAACTTAAGGTTTACCTAAATCTATTAAGATTTAGCTCAGAAGGCTTTATATATTAATACGAAATATAGGGTTTAAACTAGCTAAAACTAGCTATATTATATTTAAACTAACTATATTATACTTTATTAGTACTTCCGAGCCTTCCGATGGATTAGGAGGATATCAACTATTAATTCCTACCTTTTCCCCTAGCTCTTTAGACCTAGTTCTTAACGAATTATTAATATATTATAATATAAAATATATTATTATTTATAACTATATTCTTCCCTCTATTTAAATATTATATAATGAACTAGAAAGATCACTCTCTTATATTATTCCCTACTTAATATATATCTATATTATCACAGTGACTTTTCTACCTCTCTTTCTATTTATATAGCCGTGCTTATAGCGTTTACCTCGCTAGAAGGTCGACCTTTTAGGCTAAGGAGTTATCTCGAATAGTAGCTTTTATAGCACTTTACTAGAAGGTTTAGCTAGGGTATTTCTAAGCTATAAGAGCCTCAGTAGCCTATTTAGCTCTAATATAGTTAGCCTTAGTACGGCGTATAACTGACTTTATATAGTAATATTTAAAGCGTTTACTTATAAGTAGTAGGAATATATAGTGTTCTTATATTACTTTCCTTAACTAGTAGAGGGTATAGGTTAAAATACCTATATAGTATTTCCCAAACTATGCCTACGAACTAGGTGAATTTATTATAGTCTTTTTATAAAGGGACTATAGTATAACTACGAACTTAATAGTAAATTAATACGCTTACTTTATAACTTACCCCTCTTTATTATAATTTTAAGCTTTAGATAGAATTAAGAGTAGTTTAGCTTATAATACGAACTATAAATTAAAATATAATTATAATATACCTATTATAAGAAAGGCCTACTACTAGCACTTATAAAGCTAATTATATAGCTCTTAAAGAAGTAGCTAAAGAGGCTATATACCAAACTAACTTATTAAATAGTATTAATGACTTATTACTATTTAATTATAGTATTATAATACCTAGTATAGTAATAGATTTGTAATTAGCTTAATACCTTCTATAGACGAACTAGGTATATTAATATAATATATTATTTTATTAGGTGGAATATTATTAATAATGGATATTACTAACTTATACTAAGTCTAATTGAGCTCGGAATTACGCCGCAGCCCCTTCGCAAAAAGACTATAATAAATTCACCTAGTTCGCAGGTATAATTTGGGAAATACTATATAGGTATTTTAACCTATACCCTCTACTAGTTAAGGAAAATAATATAGGAACCCTATATATTCCTACTACTCGTAAGTAAACCCTCTAAATATTACCGCATAAAGTCGGACGCGCGCCGCACCGGGGCCGATTACATCGGAGCCGAACGGGCTACTGAGGCTCTCGTGGCAAAGCCACTATACGAGATGACTCCTTAACCCAAAAGGTCGACCTTCTAGCAAGGTGCTGAAGGTGCTGCGAACGCCACTATACGATATACTAAGTCTAATTAGAATATAGTAGATAGCTTAAGTAAAGGCCTAATTACTACCCTATTCAAGTAGTTTATTAAGTATTTAGGCTTATATAACCCTACTAGTTATTTAGAAGAATTTAAATAATACTAGATATTCTAATAGTATAATTAGAAATAGTTACTATTATTTAAATAAAATACTTATATAAATAGAAAATATATATATTTAGAGCCTATATAAGATAATAATACTATAAAGAACTATATAAGTCTTATATCTAATTTATATAAGGTATATTATATTTAAGGAGTTATCTCTCGTATAGTAGCGTTTATAGCACCTTGCTAGAAGGTAGGTTAAGGAGCTATCTCATACAGTAGCTTTTACCTTACTAGAAGGTCGACCTTTTAGGTTAAGAAGTTATCTTATATTATAGCTTTTATAGCATCTTGCTAGAAGGTTTAGCGAGGGTATTACTACGATAGCCTTTATAGCCTATTTAGCTCTAATATAATTAGCCCTAATATAGCATATATGTAACTTTATATAAGGGTTTGCTTCTAAGTAGGAACGTATATAGTTCCTATATTATTTTCCTTAACTAGTAGAGGGTATAGGATAAAATACCTATATAATATTTCCCGAATTATACCTATAAACTAGGTGAATCTATTATAGGCTTTTTGCAAAGGGGCTATAGCATAACTCCGAACCTAATAAGCTATATTAATTAATCATACCTAAAAACTACTAAAACGATCTAATTCGTCTAGAATAGTAAAAATAATAAACTACTTAATTTATTAATCCCTATAGCTATAGAAGTAGAATAGAAAGTTATAATTAAGGTTTATCGTTATAAACCTTGTTTATATATAGAAAGGACGGATCCATAAAGTTAAAATTAGGGTTACTATAATTTAAATAAATAATAAAGCTAGGTTTTAAACCGAAACTATAATTTCTAATAAACCTAAAGGTACTAACGCTATTAGTAGGTAGGATTTATTTCAAAAGGTCGTATCTATAACATAAGGTTATTAGAAATTAAATAAGGTTATTAAAATAAACCTCATGAGCTAGTAATATATACTTAAATAAGTAACTATTACGACATAAAACAAACTATATATATAGAAAGATTTCCCTAGCTTAAATAGTTAGAAACTAAGTAATCTAATAAAACTTCTATTATATATACCTACTACTACTTTATCCTTATGCTCCTTTATTAGTTATCTATACTAATTAGAGATAACTACTATATAGATAACTACTATATAGATAAGATATTATTATTGAGTTATTTAAAACGAAAGGTTTCCCCCTATCTATTTTATTTATCTATACTACCCCTACTATCAATAATATTAATACTTTTACTCTATCCCTTTTGTTATAAGTATTCTATATACTAATTATATACTTCTAGATATTTAATAAGTAATATTAACCTATTTATATAAGCCCTCACCTATTACTACTACTATTTCTAAGCTATTCTTAATATAGAGGAGGATAACTTTAAGCTAATTAATAGAGAGTTAGAGGTTTAGATTATTATATACCTAGAGAGTATCAAGGAGCTAGCTATTACTCGCTCTTTTGAAAGATTCTCTATAGCTACTATATCGCTTAGTACTACTACTATTATTATTATTATTACTAATACTTATTGTTTTATAGGGGAAGTTATTTCTAATAATAACTATATCTCTAGTCTATAGTAGTTTTTTACTTCCTAGACTAAAAGCTCTATATTAGGAAGAGTTAATACTAAAACCTATTAATATACCCTTAATAGCTCTAGGGGATAGTTTAGTTATATTAGTTTTATTCTTATAATATACTAAGGATCTAAAAACCCTTATATATGTTAGATTAGACTTAGCTTTATATTTAATTTTATATAACGTTTTATAGCCTATAGAACTAGTAGATGTTCTATTATATAAATATATAGCTATATATGTAGCGTTACCCTAAACTTCCAGAGGTGAATAACTATTATCTAATAATGCCCTTTTTTTTATTTAATAAAGTCCTGTTTATACGTTTAGTAGAGCTGTTTTACTATGGTATTTAGGGGCTAGAAGTTTAATATATTATAGCGGAGCTAGCTAATCTAAGCTTAAAACGTTTATTTATATATTGAGTACTATTATCTATATTTAATATAGTAATCCCTTTATTATTAGGGCTATTAACTTCTACTATTAATTTAAATAAACCAAAAGCATTATATGCTTCGTCTTTAGTAGCTAATAATCTAACTTATAAGTTTTTAGAATAGTCTTTCAAGAAGGTTGCAGTATATCCTCTATTATTATGAGTTTTAGGGCTTATAGGACGGTAGAGGTCACTATATATCTTTTATAAATATCTAGTAGTTTCTTTACTCCTAGACTTTTTATTAACTTTATTAGTTATATTAGCCTTTTACATATTTCGCAGTTTGAAATTAGTTTCACTAAACTTAATAGGCATATCATAACCTATAGTATTATTCTTTAGTTTATTTAAAAGTTTAATATGAATATAGCGTAATGTATTATATAGTAAGGCTTTATTACTTATTAGTATATTATTATTATTAGTAGTAGTAGTACTAGTATTACGTCTACGTAATACTTTAATAGGTAAATATTTTAAATCACGTAATTTTGAGCCCTTTATAATTATTGTATATTATTATTTTTAATCTAGGCGTTATTATTAGTAAATAATATTGTTAGATTAGGTATATTAGTAAGACTACCTTAGCTTATCGAATTCATACCTAGTTGAGCTATATATAAGCAGGTCATAAGTAATATTCAATAATTAGAGTTAGTAAATTTGACATATTAGTCGTTATATTCAGTAATATTTATTTTATTAGCTTTTCCTTAACTAACTTATTCATTATAAGGTTTTAAAGACATAAAATAATTTTTATTAGTTATATTATATGCTTCTGCAGCTATTTCTAACACAAAGCTATTCTTATATAGATGCCTTATTTATTATTACTACAATACTATTATTAGTAATTATAGTACTTAGTATATTAGTTAGGGGATTTACCTTAGTAGCTATATCGAAGTCCTCTTCATAACTAGGTATATTAACATAGCTATCATTATGTTCAATATTACTATCTATATCCGAACTATATTTAGATATAGAGGCTTATGTAGTAAAATACCTAATAGTTAGTGCCTTATTAGACGTATTGTTATTTATTTTATTATTAGGCTTTTAAGATAAATTCTAGTTCTTAGATGATAAAGCTAGGTTTAAATAAAAGCACTAATTAGTATTATAAGTATTATTTTTACAATTTCTATACTATAATTCTTTAGGCTTTCCCTAACTATTCTTACTTACTTTATAAGTCTTATTAGACTTATTAGTCTTATTATTATTATAACTAGATCCTTTATAAAACTTAGTAAGTAATAGTTATTCTTCTTCTCTAGAATAAATCTATTTCGATTTATCTATAATACTACTTATAATAGTACTTATAGTATATAAATCGGATTTATTCCAGAGGTATTAAGTTATATTAGAGATAAACCCTTTGAATATATTATTATTAAAGCCGTTTAAAATCCACGCTAATAATAAAGCCTTAGGTATATCTTACTTATAAGCTTTAAGCTCATTATATATTTTCTTAACTTTATTAAGGTATTCTTCTATATTATTATGATAGTCAGATAATTAATTATTCAGAAAATCCTAAATTAATATATTACTAGATATAAAGCCTTTAGGGGTAGAAGTCTTTTTTAATCTATCCTCCGCTATTTTAGTAGACTTAGTATATTAGATTTCAGTAAGAGGCCTATCTTCTATACATAATAGTATAAAGCTAAAAGCCTTCTTAGGTTTATTAAGAGTAGGATTAGGTATATTCTCTATATTTAGATATATATCATTATTATTATTATTATTAATATTAGTAGTAATACTAATAAGATGTTTTATAATCGCATAGCTTAATTCCTTAGTAATTAAATAAGCCTTGATTCTAACTACGTAAGTAGTATAATTAATACTACCTCTAAGCTTAGGGGTAGTAAGGGACTTTGTATTAGAAGGATCTATTTTTTATAATAATAATAGTTATTAAATTAAAGATAGTTAATCTATATAAATAGTAAAGTAAATAACGTGGTTTATTAGTTAGCCGCGTATATTAGTTAGCTGCGCACTTTTTCCTAGACCCGCTTAGGTATTAACTACTTCTATAGTTAATATATAATTACTCTATAACTATAATACTAATTTACTTATAAGAAGATAAAATACCTCTTATTATTAAGGCGATCTTATAGGAAATAGAATTAGATTTTATCTTTATAGCCCTATATCTCTATAACCCTAAGTGGTATAAGAAAACAAAGGATATATTTAAAATCCTTATCTTATTTCATATTGAACGGTATATAGTTATATACTATGTAATAAGGGGTTATACTTTTATCCAGGATAATAAGACAAAATTATAACTTAAGGTTTACCTAAATCTATTGAGATTTAGCTTAGAAGGCTTTATATATTAATACGATATATAGGGTTTAAACTAGCTATAACTAGCTATAATACGTTGAAACTAACTATATTATACTTAATTATACTTCCGAGCCTTCCGAGGGATTAGGAGGATATTAACTATTAATACCTACCTTTTCCCCTAGGTCTTTAGACCTAGTTCTTAACGTATTATTAACGTATTATGATACGAAATATATTATTATTTATAACTATATTCTTCCCTCTATTTAAATATTATGTCATAAACTGGAAAGATCACTCTATTATATCATTCCCTACCTGATATATATCTATATTATCACGGGGGCTTTTCTACCTGTCTTTCTATTCACATAGCCGTGCTTATAGATCTAATTAATATATACTATAAGCTAAATACTAAGTATATAGTATATAGTAAAGAATTATAATCTCCCTAAAAGCTCTTTATATAAACAAATAAATAACTAACCGCAATATAAACCTACTTAACCTTAATAATATAAACTTAATCTAATTAAGGAGAAAATACTTCTCTAGTATATTATTAAATAGGATACTAGAGGATTTCCTTTATACCTCGCTACTATAGAAGATATAACTAATCTCCTATTATAAGTATATAATAATAAGCCTATTAATAAGTAATAAGCTAATTAGTTTATATACTTATACCCTACTCTAAAAACTAAGTTTAATTATTTATATAATTATGAAAAGGCTCTTTAAGAGGACTTAAAGGTTATTTTAAAGTAGTTTATATCATTATATAGTATAGTAACTAAATATAGAATCTAAGAGAAGGACCTTTATAATTTTAATAAAACTAGCTTTATAATAAGTATAATTACTATATTAATAGTAGTAATATATACTAATTAATATAGTAAAGTAAAGTCTATCTAGCTTAGTAACTATAAATAAGCTATAGTTATAAAATATATTAATTTAAGCAGGTAGTATATGCCTCTATCTATAATTATTAAGGGTACATATTACCTTACTAGTTAGACTATAGTACTAGGTTTTTTAAGTAACTCAGTCTACTATTAATAAATAAAGAGATCATTAGATAGGTCTTAACTAGATTAAATATTTTAATAAATATATTAAGAACTAAACTAAGGGTATCTCCTAGATACTTATTATGAATAGCTATAAGAGCTATTTATTAGCCAAATCTAATAATTATTATAAGTAGAATAATATTATAATAGTTAGTATATCTAGATATTTATTATATCTACTCTAGCTATTAAATACTACCCTTTATTTACCGTTAAAATACATATATAGTAATAAAGTTAATCTTTTAACTAAACCTCTATAAACTATATTACTAAATCTAAGTTCTTTATTACTTTCTACCAGGCTTATAATAAGGTTTTTGATAAGAAAAGTATTAATTCTATATTCCTAAGCGTTAGAATATTACTATAGAATCTAGATTATATTATTTAGAAGCTTGATATATATTCATAGATACTTATATTTCTTATAACTAACTTTTTAATATTATTATCTTCTTAGCTATAAATACCTTTTAACTTATAATAAACCATTTTATAATCTAAGTTTATTAAGAATTAGATCTCTATTTATTAAAAAAGCCTATTAATACTAATTATTACTATAGTTAACTAATTATCAAAAAGTATATAAGTAATAATATACTTACTTACTCTTTTCATTAATCACCTTTATATACTTTAAGATATAAATAATATACTTATAAAACGCTAGAGGGCTAAAAAGATATAGGTTCAGCTTAGAGGAGTACTTAGTATAGAGGATTCTAAAGGTTTATTAAAAGAGAAATAAAAATATAATAGTTTAATACCTTTAGAGGATAAGAAGGGGGGTTTATTAAAGAGAGCCTAGCCAGCTTGGAGATATTATAATATATATAATAAGACTAGTTATAACATATAAACCTATTCTAAAGATATTAAATTATTAGGAGATTCTAATAGTAATTATAGATTTAATATATTATAGTCAAGAAATACTAGATATTACTATAGATATAGAAAAAGGTGCATAGCTAACTAATATACGTAGCTAACTAATAAACCATATTATAGAAAGAATAGAAATCTAAAATATAAGGATATAATAGAATTATAAGATCTTTATAATTACTTGGTAGACTATTTCTATACTCTCTTTTAAAATCCCTTATTTCTTTTCTTCTATAGTTTAAGTAATTACTACCCTACTTCTTATACTCCCTTTTATTCTAATATTACTAGAACTCCTATCTTAACTACCTATTAAATCTAGTTCTTATTCCCTATATCTACTTATTATAATAGTAGCTTCTTTATATCTCTATTCTAAGTATCCCTTATAATACTATTTATAATATAATAGATCTAGCTAGCTTAATATTATAGTATAATTCACTCCTCACTATTATTATAATATACTACCTACTAGAGCGCTATATCTACTATTTCCCTTCTTCTAAGTATATTAGTAGTAATAAGCCCTCCCCTATAGCTAAATAGAACTAATTAGAAGCTCCCGCTAATCCTATTTAACTATAGTATTTGTTACTACCTAATATATTAACCTAGTCTGTATTATATAATACTAGCTATATTATATTAGCTTTAGTATATAGAACCTCTACCATACTAGACCCTTACTATACTATATTAATTATTCCCTTAACTTTACTACCTTATTTATTATATTTATCTCTATATATTTCATATAGTAATTACTCCTAACTATCTATATTATTAGCTCAGTAATTATCTGCTTTATAGTAGGAATTAGCCTTATCTAAACGTTTATTATCCCCTAGATATAAGTAGATTCTACTAACTATAATTATAAATAAAGGGATAATTACCTTAAACCTAATCGTAAATATAGTATTAAGGATAAAATACTACTAAATATATATAGATTTAAGCGCTTTTATTTTAAAAACTTAAACTTACCTTTAATATAGCCCCCTAAGTAGTAATTATACTAAATAAGAAATACATACTTCTTAATACCCTTAAGCCTATAAAAAGTCTTATTCTATATTAAAAGAATATCTCCTCTATTTAAATAAGGGCCTATAGTATATATAGAGATAATACTATTAATTAACTCTATTATCCTTATAATACTTATCTTATATTATCCTAATCTAGGCTTAGTATCTCAGAGGTTATATAGTTTTTATACCTACATTACCTACTCTACTTATATAATATTAAGTATCAAATATATCTCCCGCTTTTTACTATACCTTATAGCTTTTTAACCTACTTATAATTTAATAATCAATAGTATCTATATATAATATAATTTATTTTAGTTAGTAGAGTAATATTAATAAGATCTCCTAATAGCTAGTATTAATAAAAGACGGAACTTTAGAGACTAGTTTAGTATATTTAAACTAGTTTTAACTATTATAAGGGTATATCTCTTTCTATTTCAAAATACCTTATATAGCGCCTATATAACTATAACTCTATAAAGATGAATAAATACTAGGAGTATAATATATGTTTCTTAATACTACCTTTATCTACGTACTTTGATATCTAGAATATTTAAGCTATTAATTAATATAGTTTCTAAATTTTAAAATCGCTAATAGCTCTAGGTTATGTTATTAAAGCTAAAGTTTAAATTTACTATACTTCCTAGCGCCTTAAATATATACTCTATTAAGACTAGGGCTAGATTTATAACATCTTTTAGTTTATTATTACCTATTAGCTATGAAATATAATATATATTCCTATTCAAAGCCTTAGGATAACTAAAGTTAACCTCCTATAGGGTCTAGCTAGTATAGAAGCCTTATTATCTATAGCTACTAGTAAAGAATAGCTATTAGTAATAAGGATAATAATATAAAGACCTTAGTCTTTACTAATAGAACTAACTAATTCTCTGCAAAACTCTATAATAACTAAGCTTAACCCTGAAGATTAACTAATTATAATATACTATTTAAGAGATAGGGTATATAGAAATTAAGTACTAGAAGCTTTAGTAGTAGTATTATTATAATCATAACTAAGTATTTATCCTAATAAACTATATATCTATAAACTACCTAAGCGTATAATTATATTTATCGAGCTTATAAATAGTAAAGTTATTAATAATATTTCTTATAAATAATAAGAGAAACATAATATTAAAGAAGATATAAACTACATGTTAGGAGTATTACCTTAAACTTTATAGTATAAATCTCTACTTCATAATAGTAGTCTACTAGCCTCTAGCTACTATAAAGTAACTTTACCTACTTAAGTGCAATAGACCCTCTAACTCCGCGCCTCCTAATAATATATAGCCTTTAGTTACGTGATTATAACTTTCCTAATTATAGCTATACTTATATATACCCTACTAGATAGCCTCACGATCTTTAACTTTATATCAATAATAACGTAGTTTTTATTTATTTAAACTACGAAACTATTAACTTATCCTCTTGCGCACTACCCGCGCTACTATTAAATACCGCCTCTATTACTGCTTTATCTACTAGCTATGCTATTATTAGTAACGATCTCTCTATATTAAGGCAGTTAGTATAAGCTATACTTACTAACTACTAATAGGCCTAGGCTACCTCTACCTTAGTAATATAGAGGACTTGCTTAAAGAAGGGCTACTCTATAGGGTATATAATAACTTACTAAACTTCTACTACTAAGTTTACTTACTTAGCTCTAATACTATTACGCCTTATAGGATCCCCTATAATAGTATGAAGGTAAGCCCTCTTAAGGGCTATTGTAAGAGACTGGCTTCCGGTAGCCGGCCCATATAAGCGCATATATAGTGCATTCCGGCACGAAGTGCGCGGAATAGCGGATCTTTTGCGCATATAGCGCAATAGGTTATTATATCGCTACGGCATATTACCCGAAGCGTTATAATTTTCTGCGCACTTCGTGGGTCTTCTAGACTTAGCCCTTTTAGCTATATAGAGGTTAGGGTTCGAATCCCGCTTACTACGGCGTAACGACGGCGGATAGTAGGGCTATACGCTAGCGTAGTCCTAAGTTAAGCTTAGAGGGTATATACGTAGCGATATTAGTTATATAGACCTCGGGGTCTATATATGCTTATCTATCTTATCTCTACGCTTAAGGGACTAAGCGCTTAGAGTAGGGGGTAATTATAAGAGACTAGCTTCCGGTAGCTAGCCTATATAAGCGTATATATAGTGCATTCCGGCACGAAGTGCGCGGAATAGCGGATCTTTTGCGCATGTGGCGCAATGGGTTATTGCATCGCTACGGCACACCACCCGAAGCATTACAGCTATATTAATAATATACTCTCTATATATAGTAGAGTAGTTAATAAAGGAGCGGGTTTTATTAATTATATTAAGGCTAAACTCTCTAGTAATCCCCTTTATATTATTTATATTAAAAGGTATACCTCGCTTAGGCTTAGTATATTTATATATAGGGTCTAGTATTAATATAGCTAAGGGATAAGGATAAGGAAGACGGAGAGGTATAAGGCCCTACTTATAGAGCTTCTTATACTTCTAGCTATAAGAACCTTTTAGGAAAGACCCCTTTAGTTAAGGAGTTACTTCTTATATAGTAGTATCTATAATATCTTATTAAAAGGTTAACTTTTTAAGTTAAGGAGTTATCTTATATAGTAGCTTTTATAGCACTTTTAGCACCTTGCTAGAAGGTTAACCTTTTAGGTTAAGGAGAAGGTTTAGCGAGGGCGTTACTATAAGAGCCTTAGTAGCCCGTTTAGCTCTAATATAATTAGCCCTAGTATAGCGCGTCAAACTTTATAATATTTAGAGGGTTTACTTCTAAGTAGGAATATATAGCGTTCCTATATTATTTTCCTTGACTAGTAGAGGGTATTAAAATACTTATATAATATTTCCTAAATTATACCTACGAACTAGGTGAATTTATTATAGTCTTTTTATAAAGGGGCTACGGTGTAATTCCGAACTTAATAGTAATCTACTACTACTTACTTATTATAAAGTATTATACTTAGAAGCTATTCTTAATTAGATCTAAAGCTATTTAGATCTTTTAAAGCTCGGATTATAAATTACTTAGCCTAGCGCTACTTTAAGCTCTAAACTCTTACTAACTTTATAATTTAATTCTCTTTTTCTATATCTATAAGTACCTTACTAAATTTAAACTCCCTAATCTAATATCTAAAGTTATTTACCTTTACCACCTCTATAAAAGTATTTACTTAAGAAGGGGTTTTAAAATAGTAAAAATGGAAGTACTAAGTAGATCTAGAGTAGTTAGTTAGCTAGAGGTATCTATAGTAGATATCCTATTACTTATATAGTTTATTATTATTATTAGCTATAGAGAGATAATAGTACTTAGAGATAAGCAATAATATATCTAATAAGTAGTCTTAAGAGGTAGTAATAATAGTTATTTCTAATAATACTTTTATAACTAGATTATATTAATTAGGGAAAAATATATTTAAGTATTCTTATATAGAGAAAAGATTACTTCTTAAACTTATAGTATAAAGATTATAAATAGGGAAGTAGTATAAAGTAGGAAACTATAGAGGAAATAGTAAACCCCCTCTAGTAGAGGTATTATTAATATTCTAAGGTTAGGTAGGTTTATATTAAGGTTAGGTATTTATTATATCGTATAAAGAGCTTTTAGGGATACTATAGTTCTTCGCTATATATTATATACTTAACTTTTAGCTTATAGTATATATCAATCAGATCGCCTTAATTATAAGAAGGATTAAATCTTATTATAAGTAGATTAGTATTATAGTTATAAAGTAATTACGCGCTAAATATATAAGTAATTAATAACTAAGCGGGTCTAGGAAAACGTGCGCAGCTAACTAATATTCGCAGCTAACTAATAAACTACGTTAATTTATATTTTCATTCTTTTATTTCCAAGTAAGTCTTAATTATTTTATAACTCTATACTATAATTATTCTATTCTATCTATCTAACGCCTAAGTAAATTAGTAAATTATTATTATATATATAGGTTGTAATATTAAGTCTAGTCTCTAAATATTGTACTCCTACTACTAGGAACCTAACCCTTAGGACTAGATTAAATCTCTAAAGTAGTCTCTATGAGTTAGAAAAACTAAGTATAAATTATTTCTATCTCTATTAAAAATATAATACTTAAAACTTAATACCTATATTTAAAAGGCTAGTCTCTAATTATAAAGGCCTTTGTATAGATATATTAACGCTATTAGTTTTAATTATAATAGTATAATAGCTATTTACTATAACTATTAAAAATAGTTTATATACTTTAGAAAGTATTTTTATAATTAGAGATTCTTATATATATTAATTATTATATTCCATAGGGTTTTAATACCTCCTTAAAAGATTAAAAAGCTTTATACCTCTTTTTATCTCTTAATATATTATTTAATAATACCTAATATTATATAGAACTAAATTATTCTATTTATATTATTTCCTATCTTTGAATTTATTTTTACTTTTACTTTTATTAAGATATAAATAATTTATTATTTTATTAACTCTATAGTCTTATTAAGGATTTAAGAAATTTAATTAAATATATATTATTAAGTATTAAGATTATCTATATCTCTAAATAGCTAAATATCTATTAATAATTATATATTAGACTATTTATTATCTAGATCCATTTATTTAGTCCTTAGGTTCCTCTTACTTCTAAAATCTAACTTCTTAAGAAAAGGTTTTATTTTAATAAATTTATATTCGTTTCCTCTATTTATTAAGCTTAGATATATTTCTTAAGTTCTAATTAATTAAGTTTGGAATTACGCTATAGCCCTTTTATAAAAAGACTATAATAAATTCACCTAGTTTGCAAGCATAATTCGGGAAATACTATGCAGGTATTTTAACCTATACCCTCTACTAGTTAAGGAAAATAATATAGGAACTCTATATATTCCTACTACTCGTAAGCAGACGCGCGCTACACTAGGGCTAATTATATCGGAGGTAATCCCCTCTATATTATTTATACTACAGGGTATATCTCGCTTAGGGTTAGTATATTTATATTTAAGGTCTAGTATTAATATAATTAAGAGATAAGGAGGGAGAGGTATAAAGCTTTACTTATAGTAGTAGAGCTTCTTATACTTCTAGCTATAAGAACCTCTTAGGAAAGACCTTATTAGTTAAGGAGTTACTTCTTATATAGTAGCCTTTCTAGGCTATAAGAGCCTTAATAGCCTATTTAGCTCTAATATAATTAGCCCTAGTATAGCGCGT
Source organism: Colletotrichum ledebouriae (assembly GCA_036785755.1). Classification (NCBI taxonomy): domain Eukaryota; kingdom Fungi; phylum Ascomycota; class Sordariomycetes; order Glomerellales; family Glomerellaceae; genus Colletotrichum; species Colletotrichum ledebouriae. The sequence continues at coordinate 21,617 of JAVHLU010002031.1, forward strand.
CTAACCTTATAATATTTAGAGGGTTTGCCTCTAAGTAGGAATATATAGGGTTCTTATATTATTTTCCTTAACTAGTAGAGGGTATAAGTTAAAATACCTATATAATATTTCCTAAATTATACTTACGAACTAGGTGAATTTATTATAGTCTTTTTGTAAAGGGGCTGCGGCGTAATTCCAAACTTAATTACTTAGCTCTATTATTATATTAAAGAAAGTTATTAATGAGAAGATATTATTAGTATATATTAAATATTTAGATATATTTATATGTCTAGTGTTTATTTAGTTATTCTTAACTAAATAGATAGTTTTATTATCCTATTTATTATAATATCGTTATTATCTAATAGTAAAGCTTCTTTAAAGTAGTAGCTAGATATAATATAGTCCTACTTTTCTAGTTCTTAATTAGTCCTAATTAGTTTAGAAGTTAGTCTAGAAATTAATATAGATATTAATTTAGAAATTAATCTAGAAGTTAGTATTGAGCTCGGAATTACGCCGCAGCCCCTTCGCAAAAAGACTATAACAAATTCACCTAGTTCGCAGGCATAATTCGGGAAATACTATATAGGTATTTTAACCTATACCCTCTACTAGTTAAGG
>JAVHLU010002032.1:0-22223 GCA_036785755.1 Colletotrichum ledebouriae
GGAAATACTATATAGGTATTTTAACCTATACCCTCTACTAGTTAAGGAAAATAATATAGGAACCCTATACGTTCCTACTACTTATAAGCAAACCCTCTAAATATTACTATATAAAGTCGGATATATACTATACTAGGGCTAATTATATTAGAGCTAAACGGGCTATTAAAGCTCTTATAGTAATACCCTCGCTAAACCTTCTAGTAAGGTAAAAGCTACTATATAAAATAACTCCTTAACCTAAAAGGTCGACTTTCTAGTAAGGTACTAAAGGTACTATAAAAGCTACTATATAAGATAACTCCTTAACTTAAAAGGTTAACCTTCTAGTAAAGTAAATACTACTATATAAGAAGTAACTCCTTAACTAAAGAGGTCTTTCCTAAGAGGTTCTTATAGCTAGAAGTATAAGAAGCTCTGCTATTATAAGTAGGGCTTTATACCTCTCCCTCTTCCTTATCCTTATCCCTTAACTAATTAATACTAAACCTTATATAGAAATATACTAAGCCTAAGTAAGGTATACTTTTTAATATAAATAATATAGAGGGGGTTACTAGAGAGTTTAGCTTTAATATAATTAATAAAACCTACTCCTTTATTAACTACTCCGCTATATATAGAGAATATATTATTAGTATAACCCTTAAGAGGGCTTACCTTAATACCCCTATAAGGGATTTTATAAAGTATAATAGTATTAGAGCTAAGTAAGTAAACTTAGTAATAGAAGTTTAATAAGTTATTATATACCCTATAGAGTAGCCCTTTTTTAAGTAGGTCCTCTATATTACTAAGGTAGAGGTAGCCTAAGTAGCCTAGGTAAATATTAATAAGTATAGCTTATACTAACTGCTTTAATATAGAGAGAGCGTTACTAATAATAGTATAGTAAAGATAGTAATAACTTCTAGCGGATAAAGCGGTAATAGAGGCGGTATTTAATAGTAATATAGGTAGTATATAAGAGGAAAAGTTAATAGTTTTATAGTTTAAATAATTAAAAACTACGTTATTATTAATATAAAGTTAAAGATCGTGAGGCTATTAACGGGCACGTATAAGTATAGCTATAGTTAGGAGAGGATTATATAACTAAAGGCTATGTATTATTAGGAGGCGCGGAGTTAGAAGGTCTATTGCACTTAAGCAAGTAAAATCACTATGCAGTGGCTAGAGGCCATTATTATAAGATAGAGGGGGGTTATTAATTAAATTCAGGTTAGTTAGGGTATAGATTAGTTAGCTTAGCGCTTAGTTAGGTGCTATACTCGCGTTAGTTAATTAATTAGATAGGGGTAGTAATAGTTAATTAAGATATTATACTTCTATCTCTAGAGAATAAGTAGATAAACATAGAATAGTATTATAAATAGTAAATAAGTAAAGGTTAGTATACTTTAATTATACTATATTAAATAGATTCTATATTAAAAAAGGAAAAAGTCTAACTATAGGCTAGCGCAGCTAGGGAAGGCTCAAGAGTTGCTTAGTAGTTATATAACCCGTAAGTCACGTGATCCGAAATTTAGGTAGGTCTAACCCAGCGCCGTGACACTTAAGAAAACTCTATAAGCTAGAGACTTAGAAGGTTAAGCAATAGTTTAATATAACTACGCATACCTACGTTTTAGCATTCTAGCCCTTCCTGGTTTAGGCTTATAGCCATACTCTTATAGGTGGAAGTCTTATAAGAATTCATTTCCTGCGAGATAAGAGTGTGCGCCAAAGGAATGTGTGGACCCTCAATCTCGCAGGCGTCTGGCCGAGGACGCCCCTGGGAAAGCAACAGCTTGAACGTTGTTTCAAATCAATAAGCCACTATGATTTGGCCAACAGGATACACTGAGAGGATTTGTGGATAACGATCTAAGGAATAGGACCGCTTGAGGCGGCACCCTCCTGTGTACCCCAGAGGCCCATTGTTTATTCATGCAAGCCGTTGGGACTAGGCGTCAAAATAGTTCTCGTCGAGGCATGGGGTGTGATCAACAACTCGACCTACGGTCCACGGTACGGTCTAGCGGTACATCGCACGGGCCACTTGCTATATATAACCCTAATAATTTTAGCTTATATGCATATTTTTAGCCGAAGTTTCGCTATACTATATAGTATACTTATAGGGTCCTCTAGAGCACCCCCTTTAAGTTTATATAATAGTACGGCCTACGGTCTAGAAAGTATAGTTATATATAAATAAGTAGGTAGGGGTACTTATATTTAGGGGCTGAAATTTATATAAATTAAGCATTCTACGGTCTAGAGTTAGTATAGAGGTTACTAGCAAAAAGTACTACTAAAATAGGTATAGTTTCTCGCAAAGCGAATTTTCGAGTTTTTTTTTTGGCCGCTGGACCGTACCGTGGACCGTACCTCGAGTTGTCGATCACACCCATGGTGTCGTATGAGCTTGAGACAGCGGAACCAACAACGACGACGGCGACGATGACTTCATCATCGTGCCAATGACTCGGTGCTGATCAGGTAGTCTAGGTCAAATTGTCTCTGCGCCGCGGGACTGTCTCTCAGCCGTCAACAGCTTTTAGGACGTGGAGATGTCGCTGGCGCCGAGCATCGTCCACTGCTGCGAAATGTCATTTGTTATGGTGGGGGACAGTTTCGGCCAAAGACTAAACTGTGCGCTTGTTTCGAGAGGTTGGTAGGATGGAGCGTCGGCGATGACTGGTGGTCGGATCCAGCACGGTCAAGACAACCTTGTAAGCGGCGTTTTGAGTCCACGGTTCAGAGCTCGTACTTCTGGAATTCCCGATAGGTGGGGCAAAATTTCGATAAGGTGTGAGGAGATAGACTCGATAAGAATCTTGGCGAAATGTATATATGCTTGACGGAGAATCACGATGATGTAGTTCTGATGGAGACGAGATATTGAGTCGGGGTTCAGAAGTATGGCGCGGTGCAAGTCGTTAACTACCTTACGCTTAGGTTTGGGTTGTGGTGACATTTGTTCGCTCGTTGTCCCAAAAAGGAATATTCCTTCCCAGAAACACGTTCGTCCGATAGAAAACATGGAAGGGGCAAGTGGGCAACTTCGGGTTAGCGCAGCTGGACCATGAGCCTGAGGTGATTAGCGAACGGCGCCGGTGAAGCAGATGGTACTCTGGTCAAACCCAAGTGGAACCCGGGTAGTACGTACGAGTTCGGATGGCTGCAGTCAGCTAGCTCTGGCTACAAGTACCTCACGAACGAAGTATGCACTACAAGCGATGCGCGGTAAGGCATTTCGTCCGGGTAGATATCTAAGATGCCTCGCGGACGTCACCGATCTCGCGAAAGGCCTGATTCACTTTGCAATTTTTGGTGGTCGTGCCCTTCAGATACCCTGGATAGAATGCAGGTATCTTTATAGGTCTTGCACCTCATCGCAGCTTGTCCGCGCGGGACAATCCCTCGGCTGACCTACTCGTACCTGACCTTATTCTTATGGGGTCCACTCTAGACTCGGCGCCGCTAGGAAAAAAGGAAGTTCTCGCGATGCATTCACCAGTCACCGCGCCCTTGAAGGTCCCGACGCTTCCGCATCGGGATGCGAGTTCATGCCGATTATTGAAACTGGAGATTTGCGTCTGCCCTTTGCGGCAATTGAGAGACGAAGTGGCGGTGGCAGTCACGAGAAGTCAGGATCAAAATATGGCCGAGATGATTTCCACATTGTCGCACTGCATACAGTGAGCCACGTAAAAACTGTCCCAGGGTGGACTCGGGAATCGCTGGCCGGGCGAATGGGAATCCAAGGTTGAGTGAGGACGGGAGTCGATTGCCTTCAAGGGCCTTGCCGTGCTTGCGGATTGGAATCCCCCGCATTGAGGTGAGGTGTTGCCATTGCTGCCGCTATTGTTGTTGCTGTGCGATGCACGCTCCTTACCAAAGCAGCTAGGTAGGTACGCAGCCTCGCAGTAGGTAGGCCACAGAGCGTTGTCGAGGTCTCTACGAAGATTCCCGTCGACTCGTTCGTATTGTCATCCTCCAAATCTCAAACGCTGCCATCAACCATCCCATCTTCCATCTCCCATCTCATTCTCATCCCAAGCCATCCACCTATCTTGCGGGCACCCCACCCCACCCCACCCTCCATCTGCATGATCCGGCCCTCTCACACCTTTTCTCCCCTTGTTCCTGATTGTCTTATTCCCATCCGATCCAACGCTGAGTGTGTGATATGCCGGGGTCACCCCCTGTCCCTGTAATTTAGGATGGATGCGCCTCAACTTCCGACGTCGAGTTACCGCTTGCCGACTTGTCTGCTCCCGTGTCGAGACCCAATTCGCCTTCACTCCACGCCCAGCAGCCTTGAATTGCTGCACGTCTTCTCGCCGCCCCGTTTGAACAAGTTAACAGCATTCTTGGCGTGGCCTGCAGACCCTCGACCAGCGTTACTGCCAACAGAGCCAACCAAACAGCCACTTGAACCACGTTCACGCCGTGTACACCTGATGCCCCTCTTCGCCTTTCGTCTGGCCGAGAGCCACAGCAAACTCGGCTGAATTCGACGCCGCCAAGTCGACTTCATCCTTTTGGTTGGCCATTCGCTCCTCTGCTCGCTTCCCTTTTCCCTGTCCCACAGCTTTCTTCTTCTGTCCTCAGACCGTCCGCGGTCGTGGTTCTCGTTTCCTGCACCCGCGCATCCTTTGCAGCTCCCCCATCCTGCCCGCCATGGCTTTCCTGCACCCTGGCTAACTGTCTGCTCGTCCTCAGACGACCGCACCGAGCATGCAAGGCAGCTCTGAGCTCCGTCCGACCTCGCTGCTCCTCCTCACCTTGCCGTCCCTTGCTTGACCTTGTCGACGGCCGAGGACTTCGAATACGGATGCAGTGACTCTGGGTGTTGCGTCTCCGTTTGCTAGCCCCATGTACCCTCGAGTAATGAATCCCGTCGCGCCCTACAAACGCGTGCGGTACCATCGCCACGCTTCTTTGCCTGCAGCTCGAATTACGCATCTGTGATGGACCAAGCACCGCCGTGTGCCCCGCTGGTTCCTCGTCCGATGCGACCTATTTTGGAATCCACATACCTCCCACCCAACCACCATGCATCTTCTTCCTCCTCGTCCTATTTAGTTTGATCACCTCCAGGCTCCTACTCCACCACACGACAGCTGGGCTCTTCCCTGCCCTTGTCTTTGCCTTGTTTTCTTCCCCCCTGTACCTCCCCTTTTGTCAGCCTCAGCTCTTGGGGAGCTGTCTTGTCTCATAACCCCGCTGGTCTCTGGGGTCAGGATTGCAGCTGGATTGACGTCCAACACTCGACTAATAACTCCGCGTCCCCGGCCTTTCCTTCTGCTCGCGCTTGTTGGCTACTCTCTCCTTGCCGGCATCCCTCTTCCTGTCGACCTCGATAATGCTTGAGACGTATCTCACAGTCAATCACTAATTACACTATCCCGTGAAACGCCACTGGGACAGTTCTTCCTGAGGACGTCGAAATCACCTAGTCGTCTTAATCTCGACCTAAGACTATCACCATGGCGAGGTGGAATCGACTCATCGCTTGTGTACTTCTCTTCCTTTGCCTTCAACTTGCGGTTGGTCATGTCGTTCCTGTGAGAAGACAAGATAACTCTGCCACGGCCGTTACTTCTGCTACGCGAACGGCAACTCGAGAGGGGACGGTAACGGCTTCGTCGACACCCTCAGCCAAGTCAACCGGAGCCTCGATCACGGAACCAGTTCCTGTGTCTAGTACTCTTTCGAGCACCTCAGCTCTGCCAACCGTCACCAATGGGATCACTTTTGATAACTCCACCTTACTTAACTGTGAGTAACAGCCAACACACATTTCAATTTGTCGATTGTTCCCCTGCAGCAAGAAATGCTAATACCGCTGCAGCAACAGCAACAATTCCAGAAGGCCAGCTGCCTCTCGAGCCGAAGATAACCCCGGGATGGGCTGTTGCGGGCGTGATTCTTTTGTGTGTCGGTGTTGCCTACGCCTTCATCGGCATCAGACATCCGGTCATGCACAACACCCTCTCCGTCGCCTACGCCGTAGGCCTCGGCGTCACAGTGCTAGTTGTGTATCTCGTTCCGTTACCTGTCAGCAACGGTACCCAAGGTGGATTCGTTGCCGCCGCGGTGCTCCCCGGCATTTTGGTCGGCGTTCTTGCCTCGTTGTGGTTCAACGAAATCACCGAGTGCTTCGCCTGCGGTCTTGGTGGTTTCTGCTTCAGCATGTGGCTCCTGTGTCTCCAGGAAGGTGGGTTGCTTTCTGGCGTAGCCAAGGTTGTTTTCATCATCGTTTTCACCTTGGTATCATTCGCAACATACTTCACACGATGGACGCGAGACTGGTCATTGATTATCAACATCTCCTTCGCTGGAGCCACGTCAATCGTCATCGGCATCGACTGCTTGAGCAGAGCTGGATTGAAGGAATTCTGGGCTTATGTTTGGCACTTGAACGACAACCTCTTCCCACTGGGAGCGACGACATATCCTTTGACCAAGGGCATCCGAGTTGAGCTTGCCGCTATCATCGTGCTTTTTTGCGCAGGTATCATTTCTCAGAAGAGACTATGGACCGTCATCAAGGATCGCCGCACCAAGAGACAAGAAGAATTGGCGGAGGAACAACGCGCTCACGAGGAAGAAGAACTCAACATCGGAAAGCAAGTCGAAGCCCAGAATGCCCGCGAACGGAAAGCGTGGGAGAAGGTTCATGGCGATCAGGATTCTGGCTTCGCTCGCGACAGCGAAAGCGAGACGGCAATTCGGTGCAGCCAAAGTATCTCGGTTCGAGGACCCGAACCTCTCTTGGTCGCCGAAATGCAGGGCTGCAACGTGGCTCCTCCGGTCCCTCCAAAGACCACTACTGAAGTCCTGATGACCTCAGAAAAGGAAAACGACGGCATGGTCACCGTGCGAGTCGCCCCTGATGAAGTTCCCGTCGGTCCGGATGCTACTCGTAAGCTCATTGACGAGAAGCAAGCGATGATAGAGACAACCGAGATTCACGAAGAAGCCACGCCCGACTCCGTCCCTCCACCTCCAGAAGTGGTCCCATTGCCATTCAAATTCCCTGTCCTCAACGACGGCAGACCGAGGACGAGAGCTTCCACCGTTGCAACTTTTGCCGATGATGACGAAGACCAGGTCGAAGCCGCCAGCAAGCGAGGCTCACTTGCTAAGCGTCTTTCTCAAGGATCAGCCAGCCTCATGCGGAGAGTTTCTCACCACAGTGCACTGCCACGGCAAGTAAAGGTCCCAAGTGAAGATGACCAAGATGTTCTCCAACGCCAGCATCAGCGCAAGCCAACGGACAATTCTCTTGCTGCAACCATCGATTCCGAGAACGACAGTGGCACAAACAGCCTCGACGAGACGCGTCCCCAGAGCATCGAGGTTGGCGCGCATCTAACAGAAGAAGACTACAGCAAGACAGTGGCTATCGAGGCGGCATCTTTGTCTGAAGAAGCCAAGGACGCAGAACTCCCACTCGACAGCACGCCTGAGCAACCTGCGACGGAGGAGGCTGCCAATGCCTCTGCCAACGCCTCGAAGCTTGCAAGGGAATCTGCTGAGACGACCAAGCAAGATTCTAATGACGAGCCGACCACAGGAAATAACGAGATGGAACAGATGCCTCACCCTGCGACGCCTTCGCAGAAGGCCAAATCAACTGCTTCCAACAACTCGATGCCCGTGAGTCTGACTCGAGAACGCCTGCCGGCTGCGCTTCCAAACATCGCGCTACACTACAGGACAAACGAATGGGCAAAGCATCTTAGCCACGCCGAGCCGCCCGTACCGGAGACGCTGCCTATTGTTGAGCAACCCCAAGACGAGCCGCAACTGAAGGAAACACCCGTGCCTGTGATGGTGGAAGAACTGAAGCAAACGGCTTTGACTGCAACGCCTCCGACCGTGCCAACCCCTTCGCCAGGCCCTTTCCACGTTCGAGGACCTGCTCGGCCAGCGTCGACTTCCGATACTCCTTTCCGCACTCATTCGAGGAACAACTCTTGGGGTTCAGGAATCGAGGGTGCCACCTCGCAATCTCCCGTGATGCGTCAGGCTCCCAAGATGCACCACCGCAGGAAGTCGAGCAAGAACCTGGTCCCGGCCGTGCAGACGATTGCGGAAGAAAGCATGTATGCGCCATCCATGGCTCCTAGTGTCAGTGGCGGTTCCGAGCACATGTCTTATGCTCCTTCTCCCGTCGCACATGGTGGTTTCGTGCCCCCTCCTCCGCCGCCGGGAATCGTGCCTTTCGATAGTCCACAAAGCCTGCTCGCCCAGAGGAGTGTTACCCTGCGGAACAAGACGTACGGAATCCTGACTGGGGCCAACTCGACGCCCGATGTCAACGCCATATCCCAACGCCCGCCAAGCGAAGTCGGCTCTTTATACAGCCACTCTGCGTATCAGCCGGAGATGCCGGTAGTCTCGCTCGATGACGTCCCTCTCAGTCAGCGCAAGATGATCATTCGCCGCCAGAGCAGCATAGGAACCAGCAGAACCTCCGTGTCTGAGAAGAGATCGTCCAGCAACCCTTACATGCCGTCCATGTCCGCCGAAAAGCTCCAGTTCGACTCTCACCAACCTGTGCGGTTCTCGAACGCACCGTCACAGGAAGCTCGCGACGCCAGGTTGGCCAGCTTCCGCGACTCGGTTCAGAGAGATCTGCGTGCGGGAATGGCGGTTTCGCCAGCAGGCGCCAACGGACGCGACGTTTCCATGATCTACCGCGTCTCTAGCTCTTCCAACTTGGCGGCCGCCCAAGCCGCCGCTCGGGAAGCCGACATGCAAAGGAACATCGACCTGCAGCGCAGCTTCTTGATGAGCCAGAAGGAAGCAGAGGCGAAACGCCGTGAGAAGGAGAGGATCGAGAAGGAACGGGCCAGCCAGGCCTTCACCAGCCGCATGCAGACAGGTGAGATGTTCGATTTGCATCGGGAAGCCATGAGAAGGATGCAGCAGAACGCCAGGGACTCCTGAGCGATGATTGGGTTCTGCATACCACACCCGAATCGGTGATTTATTAACTCTTTCTTGCCTTTTCTTTCCACCCCCTCTTTTTCTTTCTCCCCCTTTTTTTTTTACGTTTTTTCATTATTGGTAGATACCCCCGGGCCGGAGAAATGACTGGGTCGCGAAGGACACAGGACGTCGGGACATGATATAGCGACGGGGCGCAATGCAGTGGTTGTACGCTCTGGACACATGATGGAAGACGAACATAGCGAGGGGTGAAAAGGGGTAATGAAGTTACGGAATTCCGACCGTCGTAATGCCTGAACAGAATGGCAGGCTGGGAAAGGCATAATTTGCCCAAAATAAGTCATAAACATAATGATAAATTCGCGAAATAGATAGAAAATATACTAGAATACCAGAAACCCGGTGTCGTCCACCCTTTCACTTGTGTAGAAGTTTCAGTGTGACCGAGACACTGTAACATGTCGCAGCCCTCTCCGAGACGCAGCTCGCATTTCGGGAACAACGCAGACCAAAACTAACGCGCTACACATCCAGTGAGCTGAGGATATTGTCAATGTTCATGAACGGGTCTCAACAAAGAAATCATCGTTCCAAATAGCACGATCTCTGGCTTTACCGACAGACGTCGCGCCGACCGCTGGTCCTGAATCTCGGCAACGCGGCACCCACCCCCGAAGGCATGTGTTAGTCAAAACGTTCTTGGCATTCACAGAAGCACGCAGGTTGGTCCATCCCGTCATTATCGCCGATGCTTTCCTCAAACAACGCGCGCCGACCAACCACACCTTTTCACCCAAACCTGATGTTGGCTGCCCAGCCGTCGACCTCCCCAATTGGGACAATCCCGACATCGGGGATTCTAGCCAGCCGGTAATAACCCGGCTGGCGACTCCTCGGGGTTCCATCTCCTGAAAGTGACACCATGGTCGGCTCCGTTGAGATCGAGAAGGCGGCTTCACAGCCCCAGTCGACCGTGGTGCGCGTCTGGGCCAGGGCCGTCAAGATCTTCAAGCTCGTGCTGGCGCAGTGGTTGGTGATTGGGTTCGGACTCAGTTGCGTTTTTGCATATTTTTTTCCGAGTGAGTAGTGCGAAGGCGGCGGTAGCTGAGGCGAAAAACCCAATAAATGACCAGCAGGAAGACTGACATGGAAACAGATGTCGCTGCCAGAGGAGGGCCGATCCGGTCCGAGTACTCCATCATCTACGGCGGAATCGCCATTATCTTTCTCGTCAGCGGTCTGCAGCTCTCGCACACGAAACTGCGCCAGAACGTCACCAACTGGCGGCTGCATCTCATCGTCCAGGGGATCAGTTTCATAATCATACCCGTGATACTCCTAAGTAAAGAGCACTCTCTAACCCCCCCCCCCCACCCCCCGGGGGGAGACTTCCGAGAGACTTCTCGGACGCCCTCAATGAGCATGCGTCATACTTGACAGTTCTCATCTCACAAAGTCATAATACACATCACAATCGCCGCGGGCGGCCTCCGCAACGGCGTCCTCTCAACGCCCATAATCGTCGGCATGGTCGTCGCGTCGTGCCTCCCGACGACCATCGCCTCCAACGTGGTCATGACGCGCGCCTCGGGCGGCGACGACGCGGCGGCCATCATCGAGGTCGTCATCGGCAACGTGCTCGGCTCCTTTGTCTCGCCCGGCCTCATCTATGGCTTCATCCCCAAGACGGACGAGTTCAGGGACTGGCAGCCCGCGAACCCGAGCACGCTCGGGGCCATGTACGGCAACGTGCTGAGGCAGTTGGGGCTGAGCGTGCTGCTGCCACTGGCCGTCGGGCAGGTCCTGCGCTGGTTCTGGGAGAACAAGGTCGACTGGGCGCTGCGGATTTATCACCTCGCCAAGATGTCTACTTTTTGTCTGATTTTGCTTGTTTGGTGAGTTCAGGTTCCATGCGATCTCAAAGCCCCGCTTGATGATAACGAAGTACGCAACCTTTTGGTAAGTGTTTTTTTCCCCTCAACTGACGGGGAGTTTTTACAAGGACGACTTTCTCCGCTGCCTTCAAGACAGGCGCCCTCTACCAGACGCCGCACGCCTCCATCATCTTCAATGTCTTCATGAACGTCGGGCTATACATGCTCTTCACCCTGATCTGCTTCTACTCAGCCCGCCCTCCCCAACGGCTGTGCGACGCCGTGAACCCCCGACTCGCCGACTCCAAGCTCCTCCTGCGCCGCTCACCGTCGCTGCTGCGACGGGCCGTGACGGTGAGGCAGCTGTCGCGGGAACAGGCCATTGCCGTGTGTTTCTGCGGCGCGGCCAAGACGACGTCTTTGGGCATCCCGCTTGCGACGGCCATGTGGACGCAGTCCGACGATCTCACCCGCGCACTGATCCAGATTCCAGTGTTGCTGTACACCATAGAGCAGGTCTTCATGGCGCAGATTCTGGTGTATGTGTTCAAGTGGTATCTCAGGCGGGCTGCGAAGGCAGACACGTCCGGGGCTGAGGACGAGGAAGGGGCCGGTAGTGATGGTGGCGTTGCGGTCGAGGAAGTACGGGAGCAAGGGGAGGAGGAGCATATGGGTGGTGATGTGTCGGCGAGATCTTGGGTCCAAGGGGCTGAGAAGAAGGCCAGCACGCAACAAAGCGCGAAGTGACTCGGCTCCCCCCAAGACGACAGCTTGAAAACGGTCTCAACCTCGTGCGAAAGCCTGATCTCATGGAATCTCGCCATTGAATACATGCTACTTCGAATGTGGCGAAACTGGTAGACATAGATCGTCCTCACGTATCCTTTGTAAGACACTTGAAAACACATGTTTACTCGAAATCCATCACGTTCATGCGTCTGTAGGGAGAATTAATGCAATGTCTACACAGAAGAAGAAATCCAAACAAGTCCCGAAGCCTCAACCCCGCGCCTGAACACGATGGACAATGGAAGATATCCCCATATGCCCTTTCGCCTCTACCAGGAACGCCCATATGCAATGCTGATAAATGACGATGCCCCCCGAAGTACTTGACCAGAAAATTTAAAACGACGTTGAGCCAGACCAAAAACTCTCTGGATGCCTGCGTGACCCACGCTCCGTTATGCCTCCTCGTCTTCCGCATCGGTGTTAACGTCCCTTCTTTTTCTTTTGACTCTGAAAAACTCCCCCAATGTGTCGCTGAGACTTCGCGGCCTGCCGGTGGGTGGCTCTCTCGAAGCTCCTTCGCCTGCCGTTCGAGTGCGCTCAGGAGTGTCTCCATCATTTTCGCGCGACCTGGACATCAAGTCTTGCTGTTCCAGATCGCCGTTGGCATCGTCTTCGTTATCGGGCATGAAAAGACTGGCTCGCAGACTTGAGCGTAACCTTCTGACGGACGCTCTACGCATCAGCGGACTCTCTGCGCTCCTGAGCAGAGTATCCTTGACCACCGCGCTTACTGTGGATGATAGCGGTGATGGCGAGAACAGCGGCCCTGGAGGATACTGATGACTGTGGGGCCGCTGGGTGGATAACGGTGGACGGGGTGTGACTGGCCTGTCCGTGGGGAAACCAGGCTGCAATTGTCCGTCGTACATGGGCGTCACTGGCTCTGACGGAGAGAAGCCAAAGTGAGGGAAGGTGGATATCGACTCGTCTGATATTGTCCGTGTGCCGGGCGGAGGGAGAACCTCTTCTGCGCTGTTGCTCCATGGATTGGTCAACAGGGGCTCGGATTCAGCATCAACTAGGGTTCCTGTCGACGCAGCAGTAGGGACACGAAGTGAAGGAATCCCCGAGTCTTGCTGCATGCTGAAGGTCTTTGACCCGTTGTTTGCGGAGCGAGCGATGGAAGCTCTCGACGAGCGTCGTGATTTTGACGGTGGGATCGAGGTCGAAGATGGTGGAAGCGGTTGCGTAGGATCCTGTTCAGCAAGGCCAATAGTCTCCTCCACGCCATCCACATCAGACATCCCGTCTTCATCATCTTCCTCCTCAACTCGACCACTAGTAATGAGAATAACGCCAAAGAAGGTGAAGAGACAACCGCCAACGAACTTAAATGCTTGTTCAGAAGATGTCCTCTCGAAGTCGCGATAGAGAACAGCACTGCCAACAATGACGCAGAGCGTGAATAAAACAAACTGAACAGGAATGACTTGGGTGGAGCTGAACCTCTGAAGAGCCTTGTTGACGTATCGAACTTGCATGACTGCAGTAAACAGGAGGGTGAAGAGCAGTACATATGTAACGGGGGTCTTGAAGGCCCCCAAAAGAGTCGATGACAGCATTGATGATACACCCTTTGTAGACAGGGCTGTGTAGCCACCTAGAAAATAATTTTATCAGCTGGCTGAATATCAAGACACATACACTGCGGGAAGTACGCACCGAAGAGACCGACAAGACCCAAATCGATCAATATAGTCCGGTGACCGTATCTTGGGCTTGCCCACATCAGGACGACGATCAACGATACCGTAACTGCGAGGTATATCTCGAATTCCAACGTGGTGATGGCACCCCAGACGTCGTCGGGATCAAGCTTGGTCTCCTCTTGTTTGGCGCTCAGGACGACAATGACGACACCCGCAACAGCAATGATGACTCCCCAAAAGTCACGCTGCCTGAACTTCTCCTTGAATAGTATCGGCGCGATGATACAGTTGGATATCAACGCGACGACGCCGAGGGGCGACACAATGGACGCGGGTGCGAAGCCATACGCCAGAAAGTTGCCCAGCTCGCCCAGAGTGATCAGGATCTGTCCCATCCACCAGTACGGTGACTTGAGATATGTGGACGGGGCTTTCTCGTCGTCGCCGGAATAGTCGGAACCAGTGTAGTCCTCGGAGCGAAACGATCTCGTCAGGTGTTCAGATCCGCCAAAATCATGATGTCTGATTTCCTCGTGTCTTTCAACATGGTCTTGTTCACCACTTTCGCGACTGAGAGAGCCGTAGGTACCGGTCTGGCCTCCGTTCTTCGCATGTTTTAGAGCCTCCTTCGCTCTCCGTCGTACTCGAACGCGTTCTCGGTGTAATCGTATGTGGGCGTAACGCTGGACGTTGAGAGCCAGGGCGATGATGATGTTGCCGACGATGGCGGTAATGATGCCGATGAGCGAGGACCAGTTCTGAAGGTCCTTGCCGTCGTCGCCGCCGCCATGGCCCGGTCTTGCCGCAGGGTCTGCGGCGATCACGACGAAGGCTATCATGGCCGTCGGGTAGGGGAGTAGTTCGAGGCTGGGTCGAAGAAGAGGGATCGCAAGCGGAATCAGTAGGGTTTTTGTGTTTTCTAATTCAAAGATTGGTGCTAGTTTAGGCGAGGCTGGCGATAACGACAACGTCGCTTCACAATGATTCGTCCGGCATCCAAGCGCGGTGGATGGTGTTGGACTCGGACAAGCAGCGTGTCATCTGGACGGCGAAGCAGCACCCGCAACAGCTACAAAATGCACCGGAGAAGTCGGGAGAAGGCCAGTCAAGAAGATTTGGGTAGTAAATCGACGTAGCCAACCATGAGGATCTGCTGCAAATGGAAAATGGAAATTAGCACCAAAAAAAAAAAAAAGGGAAAACGACCTAAGCAAATTGCAGCCGTCGAGCCAAAAAGGTCCAGGCGGCAGAAAGTAATCAAGTTTGCGATGGAAAGCATGCAGCGCAGGAAAGTACTTGGCTGACGCTGATGCCGCGTGCTATGTCTCTCCTCCTGCTCTCTCTCACACACACACCAATCCCCAATATCGGTCGGCAAACCAGGACCGACCCGACTCTGACCTCTGACGCGGGTCTGGGCAGCTGGCACGTTCCCACATTCAATCACAGGCCTGGTGACAATGGCAATGGCAGAAGGGCCCCAGTAGATTGGTCCCTGAGAGCAGCACATGCGAAGGGCCCTGGGCTCCGTAAAGTGTGGCTAAGCCAGGTGTGGAGTTTCCTATTTCCTGAGGTAGTGTACTCACTCTTGCTGCAATGCTGTCATTCCAGTTTTCATCGTCCGAGCATCCAATTCATGTGCGTGCTGGGAAATCTTTGCATGTGCTCAGTCGCGAGATGATTCTTGGACGTGCGAGAGACATGGTGAAGCTACTTCAGCAAGTTTTGGCGCGGGCTCGAGCTTTCATTTCGTCCGGTTTACACCTCAACTTGCCCCTCCGCAAAACCTCATCTTACCCCACCCTACCCCTACTATACTATTCTAAGCAGGTACGCTGCACACGCTAGGCCTATTTAAGGGAGTAAGCCGACCTTAGGCAAAAAATGCATATAATACTTTGAAGTACTTTCTAAATATTCTTAAGTTATACTATAAGTATACCCTAAATTTACTTTAAATATACTTAATAAATATATATAAACTAAACCCTTATATAATGCTAACTAATCTTACTAATTCTTCTAACTTTGTTTAACTCTTATCTAACTTATATATATATATTAATATATGCTTTTAATATAATATAAATATGTTTTAAATATATTTTAAATATACCTAAGGCATGTTTATAATATGCTGCAGTCATGGTACAGAACTGGTCTATGCGGCTAAAAGTGGAGGGGGTAAGATGAGGTTTTGCGGAGTAGGAAGCTGAGGTTCATCTGGCAGCCACACCCGGTTTACGCGGAAAGCTCGCTAAGGGCGGGGACTGATTGTGGCGTCGGAAGCGACCGGGCCAACGGGACAGCCTATAATTTTTCCGTCGATATGGGCCTGTCGTCATCGCCACACGTGCTGGTCCTCAGACTGTGGCTTAGTCCCGTCATTCCCCGTACCTAAGCAAATTCCATTCCGGAGAGTGGAAGCGGGGCATTTAGCTGGATACTTCCAGAGTATTCTTCACTGCCCGGGGCGCTGACGTGGAATCTCCCGGCAATCGCCCAGAGGGTTCCGTCTCCGTTTGTTGGGGAATCATCGGATCTTTAGAGTCTCCGAGCTCAACTGCCACCTCATTGGAGTCTTACTTTTGGTGCCTTTTGCCACCCATGTTCAGCCACTTGGAGTCTCAGTTCCCACCCTCGCCGTTGCAGCTTGCCACCGAGTGAGCTGATTTGAACTGATGAGGGCTCCGTCATTTTCATGAGACCTCCGTTCAGACGTCGACCGAACAAGAACCATTCGTTGTCCATGAGGATTTAGGTGCTCTTTCTGCGTCCGGAAGCATTCCGTGATTGCTTGCACACGTCCACTTCTGTCCCTATTCACTCAGCTCAAACTCATCCATCGACTGAGACATTCCGAGGCCCGCGAATCTCGAACTTTCATCCAAGACATTCGACGGAGCCTCGTTTACATATCCCGCAATCCGCAACATGCCCGACGACAATCCCTCCGACAACGTCTTCATTCGCTTCAAGCAGAAGGTCGATGGCCACATCGCCTCGGCTTTCCAGAGCGTTCTCGGCATACCGACCGTCGTAACCCACAATCTCAAAGGCCACTGGCCAGAGCCTCCTCGATCCCTCGAAGATGAACGTACTAGGACACCCGCGAATGACGGCAGCGTCCAACAGCGTGCGCCATCATCACAGTTCCCCCAGCCAACCGTCTTCGAGCTCTTCTCTGCCATGTCTCCGATGCAGGCCCTCTTCAAGGCCGAGGAGTTCACTGAATCGCTCTACCAAGCCATGTGGATTTCATTCCTAATAGAGTCTCCCTACTCGCCGCTCGCGCTTCATGACATGCCGCAGCCCAGGCCGAAAGACCTTCCCGCAGATGGCGACCCGACTCTGTTCGGTTTCGAGGATGCATTCGAAGATCTTCTCACGGTTAGCAGTGGTCAAGGGTTACCAGATATCCATGAACGGTATCATGTGAAGAAGGAATGGAGGGAGCAGTTCCCAAAGGGACTTCCCCCTATTTTATGGCTTCATCAACTTACCCGCCAGGGTCTTTGGGATGGCTGGGCTCCCAGGCCGGATGTGCTCGAAGGAGCCATAAGCGAGAGATGGCAGCGCTGGTTGAAGGAGCAAGATGACCCCTTTCATGAACAAAGGGCTCTTCCCAGCCCAGGATATACTCATTCGAAGGCCGTTGAGACTTCGAAAAAGCCCGAAGTACAGCAAAACGAGGGAGCTCAGGTGCAGGGAACAGAACAGCCGACGCGAAGTCGCCAGGAGGAGGAACACCGAGAGACGGAAGAGGACTCCTACTTTTCAGTGATAGGCAAGGCCCGCTTCAGCGGCTCACGACAGACGGACACCGGCAAGTCTCATTCTTCCACGAGGAATCAGTCACCACTGGGCCTCCCCTCGGGGTGGAGAGTGGTGGAAAACGTGCAAGAGCGTGACGACGGAAACGGCAACGTCAGCGTCACCAAGACCGTGACGACCTTTAACGACAAGGGCGAGGAGGTTGGCAGGCAGACCGAAAGGCGGTCCGACTACACCTGGTCGGCGAGCTTCTCAACCGGGGGCAGCAAAAAGGAGGACCAACGAAAAGAGAATGACACGGATGAAAAGGGCAGTTGGTTCTGGAAATGAGAGCAAGCATCATCGCGTCACACACACATCTTCTTTCTGTTTTGGGGAAAGGGGAACTTTTTAATAAATGAAAATCTCTATCGGGCCATGTAAGTGACGAGTGTAATTTTGAGCAAGCAGCAGGGTTTGGACAAATGAGAATGGAACAAACTGTAACATGGCATGCGGCATTTCCCATTGACTTTTCGGTACTTTTTCACCGCAGCTCACTGACTATTCTTCCCGGTCCGACATCACAATCCTTCTGATCACCTAGCAGTTTAGTTCAACCAGGGATTGCTTAGTGGAAAGTGGAAGATATTGACCATTTCCCCCGCATCTCGACATTCGACTACATCGTCTCCGTCGTGAAGCCCAAGCGGAGACGTCTCTTGTAGAGTCTGAGCCAACACCAAGGCCAAGTGGTAACACCCCCCCCAAAAAAATAACCTGTCGTAAATGAACGCACGACCGGCTGTCTTTGCGGGAAAATCAGGTGGGAAGACAACAGAAGCTAGAACAAGTTCAGCTTTTCTGAGTGTCTGGTCCGAACTTGGCTCAACTCTACTAGCCGCATGTGCTCCGTTATGCTCAGTACTCAGATTTCGGTCCTTTGAAAATTTGGGGTGCGGTTTGCTAACCCAACGTCTGGTCGTCACCTGCGAATCGGCCCAAACGGCGTCGACCTCGGGGAGGACGGAGGAAAGGAGACGGGATACAACGTTTCCCAACGTTCCGTCGCACTCCGATGTCTTGGTCCCTCGGCAGTACCACGCCCTTACTGTTGGACAGCACAAAACGCTGCTATACCGGACTTGGCCAAGATCTAGGGTTTTGGATGTGCTCTGTTGAGCACGCAGGCATGCTTTAGGTCTGGGCCAAATCTTCCAAGGAGGATCACTGCCTTGTCTGGGTCACCTCTGCCTCGAAAACGGATGGCAGAAGAAAGATGGGCTAGAGATTTCTTGAACAAAGAGCGAGTGCTAGTACGTCGTGTAACGCCTTATCCAGAGTGGCCACGTCGACGCGCGCGTCGGGCTTGGCGAAGTCTTTCAGAACTTTTCGAGCGTCACTTACTCGGACCTTCTAAAGATACCGCATCATCGGTGGAAATGGATCAGAGAGAACGCGCGGAGACACACGATCAAGCGGCCGGGTGCCCGACTGACTGACAATTGTCCAAGGCGGCGGTTTACTTTGACTTCAGCATAGCAGGTCCCAGTCCTCCATGTTGAAGCAACGGCCTCGCACTGGCACGCCCTATCAATCCAAGAAGCCCAGAGCTGGCGTGATACGACGTGATGGGTTCAACTACCTTCCCACTCTCATCCCAAAGAACTCTCTGTCTAGGTAGACAGCCGAGAC
Source organism: Colletotrichum ledebouriae (assembly GCA_036785755.1). Classification (NCBI taxonomy): domain Eukaryota; kingdom Fungi; phylum Ascomycota; class Sordariomycetes; order Glomerellales; family Glomerellaceae; genus Colletotrichum; species Colletotrichum ledebouriae. Next base: position 18,722 of record JAVHLU010002032.1, read on the forward strand.
AGCAACGGCCCCAGGCGGAAAGGCTAGAATAGTCTCAGACTAGCCATTTCGAGCTTCATAATTCAATCAGATTAAGGGAACCAGCCAAGGCGCGTAGAGCGGAGGGAAAAGGCCGTAGTCCACGAGAACATGATGGGGGGGGGGGGGGCAATCGAGGCAAGTTGCATTGTGGAAGGCTGGAAGCAAACACGAACATCGCCTCACCTGTCGTGGGCTCTGCTAGCAGGGCAGCCCGGCCTCGCCCACACCAAACTCCAAATATTCCAAATGGGGTCGGGCTGCCGATCACATACTATTTGGCCAAACCAGGACGATCCTAAAGCAGGGGTACGGGAGAACATGACTTTTATGCCCGGGGAACCCGCTTCTCTCTCCAATAGTTCGTCTTCACCCTCAGTGGCTAACGCCGGCAGTTGCAGCAGAAAAACGTTAATGCGGGCGGCATGCATAGTAGCCTCTGCGCTTCCCACGGACGACGTGCTCATCACGTTCATGCTGTGGGCTACTAGGAGATGAGAGGTGCCTGGGCGTCAATTGCTTCTGACAGGATGATGCCATTTGCGAGCGGGCCAGGAGCACACGGCCAGATTTCGGAGCTAGCAGTGAGATGGACCGGACATCGCGTTACTATCCAGTCAAGCAGGGTCCTGTGGGGATGATATCTCACGATGTGAGATATCAAGACGAAACCGCAAAGCCATGGCGGCCCATCTCCCGCCGCCCGTAGCGCGAATGAGCCCACGGACATTGGTTCCCCGCTGCTGGCGCAGTTTTGTGGGTCGGAACGCCAAACGCAATGAGCGCTGGCGTTGGCGGCGGAGCGTGAGCGATTTCCGCGTCACAAGACGATGTATTCATGGAGACAGCCTTGCCGATAACGAAGACGAGAGCAGTAGAAATTGTTTTCGACCAGCGTCTGGCTTTCATCCCGTCTACATGGATCCGCTCAGATTGTCGACTGACGCGGTGGTGCCCAAGGCCAAGTGAAGCGCTACTGCAAAGTAAGGATAGACAAGTCTGAGCGCGGCAGAGCAGACTTTGTTTTTTTATTTCCTTCATTCCCTTCATCTTGATGCTGATCTCTACCGTCCGAGCGTCGGGAGTAAAAACATGACAGGCCAATATCGGACCACGTTACGCGCCAGTTCGAAGATAATTGTTGAGAATTGACAAGCTACATCCGGGTTGAGCCCAGCTTAGGCAGTGGCCCGGCACTTGACGACGGCCTTGGATTTTCGGGAATCCTGGATCCGTTTCGGGAACTTTAAGGATGGCCGCATGGAGCATTCTCGGATCGTTTCGATTGTTGCCGACCCGGAGGACGTTCGGGGAAGAAGAAAGCTTCGGCCGGTGTCGCATCGCTTACACGCCGTATATGTGCCATCTGCATCGTATGGTCCTAACAAGCCGGCATATCGTGGAGCAAGTTGAATGCTTGAGGAAATATCACGTTCTCCATTCAGGTGATGAAACTCCAGCGGGACAGGACGAGCGGGAATGAAGCACGGGTAGGACAGACTGAAGCACATAGAGGGCGCGCGATAATAAGAGGAGGTCGTTATTACCGATGTGTTATTCCGAAGAGCACGGGCAGAACGCCGGGTCCAAGCAGCATCGAGTTACGACAGGGAACGGCAGTCGAGGCGAGACACGAAGTCGCTGTTCGTCTTTTTCTGGGGAGGGATCGCTTGTCGGTGATATCTCTCGGTACCCAACTAGGCAAAGTAACTGAAACAGCGGTCCATTTCTGGAAGTCGATCTGGCTGCCATTGAATGGCAGGTTAGGTTGTCTGCAAAGAGCGATATTATGGAGTTATTCGGGTAAAATAGTGCACTGGAAATGCACCCCATGTGGCTGAACATGGCTGGGGACGCCGTTGCATCATAGTTGGAACTCTCGATCGATGTCACCAAGTGTCTATGAGGAATTGAACACCACTTACCAAACGGTGATATAGGACGGGCTGAAGTGTTGATGCTCCGGTGTAACAGTCGGTTTGTCAGGACTGTGTAATCCAGATGGCCGCCGCTGCAGAATGGTTGGAATGTGAGCTGGTGATGGTGGCGTGATGTTGGTGATAGGCTGGGGGCCTCAAGCCCTTTGGGAGATGAGCGACAAAACCAAAGAACGGGAGTCCAAGCTCCCTATGAATTTGACAGCTAGGAGGACTGGCATCGAGACCGGTCTGCTGGATCAGCAACGAAAATTGCCTCTTTACAATGGCGCAGACGCGGCCAGGGTTCCGAGTTTTTCTGCTTTAGCCCAAAAAAGCAGTGCTTTTATATTAGCCTAAAAAAGCGATAAAAGCGTGATATTATACTAAACTAAGCCTAATTAGGCTAGCATAAGGCTAACCTAACCTAATAATCGCAGTTAGGCTAACTTTTAAGCTCTTTTTTCCCTCCTATAATACTACCTCTACTACTATTATTATTATTACTAATAACGTTATAATAGCTTTAAGAGGCCTTAAAACTACTATTATTAAGTAGTTATTTTACCTATACTATAATTATAATAATAAGGACTAAAAAGAGTAGTATAAATACTATAGCTAGGTTATTATAGTTAGTATCTCTTAGTAGAGGAAGCATCTTAACTACTACCTATAATACCTTAAATACTAAACCTATACCTAACTACTAATTATAGCTACCCTTATTACTATAGTTATAGTTAATAATACCTTTAGAGACCTAATAAACTAGCTAAACTATTATACTACTCTTTCTATTTTTACTAATAGTCGCCCCTTTACTTTTTATAAAAACGACTAGACTTATAACTTAATTATACTAGTAACTTTAACCTAGCTAGAAGCTATTATTATTATATAGCCTCTACGAGGTATATTTACCTTATATCTATAATAACTACTCTTATAAAGTTAAGGCTATTATTAAAGCTTCGCCCTATATTAATATAACTTTTAATAGCTTTAAAGATAACGCTAATAATTATATTATTAATATCTCATTATACTACTTGTAAGAATAGGTATATAGGTAGCGAAAGGGGCGGTAAAACAGCCTAAATAATAGATATTAATAGGCTAAGTAATATGGTGATGAAAGCTGATAAATTTAAGCATAAGGAGGTATTTTTCCTGGAATTAATCAATAGTATTAATGATGTCATTGTTAATGTTATTTCTAAGTTATAAATCCTACTCTTACGAAGTGAGGGGTAAGATATTCTAAAATATAACTACAAAGTAGTAGCTTATTAAGCAGAAATCGCGCTTGGATCACTATGTGGTCCGTGCGCAATTTCTATATATTTATAACTATAAAGCTAAGGATGATAAATATATATATATATATATATATATATATGTAAGGTTATTGCTATTATTAGAATTTATATAGATTTTTAAAATATTTATTCTATAAAGGAAATACTTTTATAGTTATTATTTTATGTTTTATAGTTATTAAAGTATTATTAAAGAGATATTATATAGGTATATAACTATATATACTATAGTTATTTATTAAGGTT
>JAVHLU010002033.1:0-22219 GCA_036785755.1 Colletotrichum ledebouriae
TTTTTAATTATTAAGTAAGGAATAAGGCTTATAAGAGCTTAATAAGAAGCTATCCTTAAGACTATTAATTATCTATAGCCTAAAGAAAAGAAGCTCCTTTTAGCTATTCTTATTATAAGAGAGAAAGTTTTAGCCTAGGAATTTAAGTATTATAGCTTTATATACCCTTCTATTATACTTCTATAAATAATTTAAATAATACTATATAAGGTATAGTAAGCAAAAGGAATCCTAATATCGAGAGGACTAGAGTAGGATATTATTATAATTCTAAAGGATAGACTAGAGAAGGGAATTCTTAAGCAAAGTTATATAGCTTATTATAATCTATTCTTCCTTATATAAAAGAAAGATAGTAAGATAAGGCTTATTAACTTAGCGACTAAGATAAATATAGTTATAATACGAGATATAATACTACCCCCTTTAGTAGACGATTTTTTAAAAGACTTCGCTATATATTAACTATTTCTATCTCTTTTATAAATAGGCTTATTAATAGGTTATTTATAGATATATCGCTTTATATTTAGGTATTTTAAGGGATACTACGTAGTTAGGCGCTTTTCCAGCTACTACTACGTCTAGGGGGGTATATTATAATACCTTTAGTATTGCTCGTTCCTAGCGCGGTATATAACTAAAATTAGCTCCAGAGCGACCTTTTCCTAGAGCTCGTTCCTCTAACCGTGGTTATAAGCGACTACATTACAGCTACTCTCGTTATAATAGAATAAGCTCTTTAGTAACTATAAATGTAGCCCTATAGGACGTTTCTTAATATAAAAGTACTACTATTATTAGTACTAAATCTATAAATAGTCCTAAGGTTATGATTTATAAGGTTTAGTAGCTTCTATAGCGATTAGATCCAAAGTATTATCTCCTTAGCTAATAACTCTCTTAATAAGGGTTAAGATATCTATCTTATAATTAGTCCTATTAATATTTAGAGTCCTAATGTTTTCTATAAGAGAGTTAATAATTAAGCTAGTAATTTAAGCTATAGAGGGTTCCTTAGCCTTAGCCTTCTACCCTATTAGAATTATCTTTATAGGGACTTAAAGTATTATTATTAGTTCAGGCTTAATAAAGCTAGATAACTATTAAAGTTCCTAGCGGGTAGTAGACTATTTAATTAGAGTATCCTCTATTATAACTTACTATTTTAAAATAGCCTTAGTAAGCTAGTAGCTAAGACTCTAGGCTATAGCCCTTATAGGTCTCTCTAAAAAGTAGTAATAAGTAATATAAATAAGCTTAATATTAATAGGTTCTAGGTCTCTATATTAGATAGCTCTCTATTAATGCTATTAAATAGTAGTAATTAATACTATTACCTAGGAAGGGTTATTATCTTTAAAATAAGATCCTATAACTAGGTTCTAAAGGTCCTTATTAGGGTCCTAATAAGACTTTAGGTTTATAAATCCGAACTCGTATAAAGAAGTTTCTCCTTAGCTTCCTTCTAAGTTATAGCTTTACTAATATAAGACTTGACTACGTCTTAATAGTTATTAGAGCTATATATATAAATCTCGTTCTTTATATCGTTATTAGTCTTATAGTAAAGCTTTAAAAAGCTCTTATAGTTAGTAATAAAGTCTAAGATATTAGTACTAATATACTCAGGCGCTCTAGTTAGATAGGGAGTTATTATTATAATAATAGGGCGTCTTATAAGGAGATTAATAAGGGCTATAATATCCTAATTCATATAACTTCCTTTAGGGAGATATAGAGTGCTCGATAGTATTACTCCTATCCCTAAGGTAGGATTTATAGATCTATCTATATTATTATTAGAGGCTAGCTATCCTATAGCACGAGGTTATATCTTATTAAACGAAGCTCTTATAAATCTCTCTTTAGGCTACTTCCCCTTATTAGAAGAGGATCTAGTATCTAAGTTAGCTATGGAAGAAGAAGATATAATACTTATAGGTCTATAAATATTAAAGTTAATATTATATAGTTAAATTAATAAAGTCTTCTAGTTAATAAAGTCTTCTAGTTAATAAAGTAAAGTTATTGTTATAACGTCTTCTAAATAGAAAGATAGAGTAAGTAGTTATAGCTTTCTTTAGATAAAATAAAAAAGGAAATAATATAAACTAAATAACTAAATAAATATAAAAAAGGTCTAGCGACCTCGATCTTATTACTCTAGGCTCTTATAGATCTACTTTAAGTCTTATTACCTAATATAGAAAAGTCTTCCTAATAACGCTCTTAGTTTAGAAGAATTCGTAGCTTTACTATATTAGTATCTCTTAAAAGTTAGCACGTTACTCTTAGCACTTAGGCCTATAATAGTAAGGGGTTTATTAGTCTCTAACTACTAATCTAGTTATTCTCGCTATACCTATTAGCTTAGTAAGACTACTAATCTCTATACTAGTATTATATATAGCTATCTTAGCTACCTTAGCTATAGCTCGCTAGTTAAATAATAGTAGTTATAATAATATATAAGGGGTAAGGAAAGGGATATACTCGCTAGAACCTACTAATAATATAAAAAGAGAGAAAGTGAGGATTTTAAGGTCTATATTATTCCTACTTTAATTCTATAAGAAGGTATAGCTATGATTATTCCCTTAGAACTAAAGTTGGTCTATAAATATCTTCCTCTTTTTTTTAAACTACGGTTTACTATTAATTATATCGTTATTATTCGTTATTTATATATTTTTTAAGCTATTATCGCATTTAAAGTAGATTAATTATAAATATAAATATATATATTAATAGCGGAGATATATAAATATAGCGAAGGTATCTAACTCTCTAAGAAGCCCATAAAAGCTATCAAAAAGAGTAAAGGAATCCGCCTCTAAATACTATTAGATAGGGCTAGACCTAATAGGAACTAGAAAGATAATAAAGAATATAGCTCTACTTATATAAAAGTAAGAATATTAAAAGTAGACTTAAAAGATATATAAAATAATTTATAGATCTAATTAAAAGAGATTATCTAAATTAAGCGCGGCTTTACTAAGAAAATACTAGAAAACGAGGTATATAATTATTAAGTTATTAGTTATAATAATATATAAACGATCCTGAAGTCCGCTATGCTCCTCTCCTCTACGCTCTACTCCATAGTCTTCCTATAATAGGTCCGTGCGCTAAGGGGGGCTTTTTCGAAAGCTACGCAGCCAAGTCCATCTCATCCCATCCCATTATTAATATATTACTAGAAGCTAGTAAGGGTATTAATTAGGCTAAGTAAGTAAACTACTTACTTAAATAACTTATACTAGGTAAAAAATATAGTTCTCTCCTAGTACTCCTCTACTACCCTTAACTTATAAAAGGCTACTACTATATCTAGCTTAGTCTATCACTTAGCTATACTTACTTAGCGTAATATCATAGAGATTAGTAATCTTTCTTAATAATTATATTAAGAGCTCTATAATTAATATAGAAGTAAATTCCTCTACCTAGCTTCCTTATAAAGAGTATTAATACCTTAGTCAGTAAGCTACTAGCCTTAATAAACCCCTTATCTAGGAGGTCTTATAGGGCGTTTTTTAATACTAGTAGTTCTTCTCTTAATATATTATAAAGGGGGCTCTAAGGGAGTAGTAGCTCCTTTCTATCTAGTCCTAGTATAAGGTTAATCTAGTAGTTTACCCCTAGTTACTTAGGGGGTAATAATAAGTAAGCCTTATTAGAGTTAAATAGGTTAGGAAACTTCCTTAAGACCTAGCTTAGTAAATAATATTATTAATCCTCCTTTAGTTTTAGGCTTAAGGCTTTCTTAATATTAGCTAAGCTAATAGCTTATACTAGTACCTCTATAATACCCTCCTAATACTTACCCTATTATCTTACTAAGTATTAGTAGATTATAGAGAATAAGAGTATATTAAGGAGCCTTATAGCTCTTATTTCCTTTATAAGGGGCGTTTTATCTTAGTCCTTTAGGTATAGCCTAACTTACCCCCTCCTATAGTATACTTAGTAAGCTATAGTAATATTAATAATATAGTTCTATTCTATCTAAGGGCGCCCTAAAAGGATATTAAGGTCTAGGCTATTAACTATATATATAAAGATATACTAAGTATAGCTACTTATTTCTAGATTAAATACTACTATACCTAGAGTATTACCTAGTACTAGTCTACTAAGTATATACCCCCTTATAACTTAGTATCTCTTCTTAATATATAAAAGAAAAGGTATTAAGCTAGGAAAAGGTTAATTATTATATAAATATTACTCCTAGTATTTACTAGGGTATAAGCTAGATATCCTCTATTAACTCTAATATAAATAATAATAAGCTTATTATTAGCTAGTTATTCCTATTTAGATTCTTTTTAACTTAATATCTCCTCCTTAGTAAGCTCTAGGGCTTAATTCCGCTCTAGGGTTAGTCTTTTACTAACTCCTTATCTTCTTCTAAGGAGTTAGCTATTACTAGATAGTTATTTATAATCTTATAATATATTAGGTCTTCTTTTAGGATTCTTATTTTTATAACCCTAAGTAGCTAGTCCTCCTTATTTAGGTAGCGCTAAGTAATATAACTTCTAACTCTATAAGTATAATAAGTATAGGAATCCCTTATACCCTTCTAAAGCTATTACTATTATACTAGGGAGGTATCTAAGGAGGACCTAGAGTTTTAGTAGTTATAATATCTCGCCTCCTTAACCTATAAGATATATATAGCTCTAGTTATATAAGTATCCCCCTTAATATCCTTAGTAATAAGTCTCTAGTAGGTTACTAAGTAGTTAATAGAGACCTTCTAATACTCTACTTTCTATATAATACTCTAAACTTTTAAAGGCTAGCTACTATAATTTACTAGTAGGTTAATAATAATTAGCTAATCCCTTAGCCTAGGGGTAAGAGAGGCTTCTAGAAGTAAGATCTAGACTTAGCTTAGCTAGTTTATATTACTTATATTAGCTAATATTTATTTAAATCTTAATAGGAAGGCTACTAGGGCTTTATTCTCTTTTTACTAGAGGGTCTATAGTTAGGCTATAGCTTATAATTAGATATTAGGGTCCTTATAAGTCTAATTAAGGTAGGTTATAAAGTCCTCTAGGTTATATTATCTATTATCTCTCTTAGCTCTATAAAGAGTAGAGACTACTTATTAGAGAGTAATATCTAAGTAGGAGTTAATAAAGTATTATATCTCTATATTTATAGGGTAGAACGCCTTATTAATAGTAATCTTATATCTTATTTACTATACCTAGGAGGTATATTCCTTCTATTTACTTAAAAGCTATAGGGGTAGGGGTAGTAGCTTCTAGTATATAATACTAGGTATTACTAGGACCTTACTAGTAATACTCACTAGTTAAGGAAAATAATATAGGAACCCTATATATTCCTACTTAGAAGTAAACCCTCTAAATATTATAAAGTCGGATACGCGCTATACTAGGGCTAATTATATTAGAGCTAAATAGGCTACTAAGGCTCTTATAGTAACGCCCTCGGTAAACCTTCTAGTTCTAAAGGGGTTAGACCTGAGTTTACTTAATAAGAGGTCGCTATAATATTATTTTTTTAAGTTAAAGAGGAAAAGGGGAAGTTTTCCTCTCTAGTAGAGATTTTACTAGTATATAGGGAATAACTAGGTAGGCCCTAGGTAAGCCCTAGGTAGCTCCCCTAAGGCGGTGAACCTAGGTAGTAGCCTAGGTAGGCTTGACCCGGGCGTAGCCTATAATAATTACTTACTAAAGTAAATTACCTTAATCTTAACTACCCGCCTTAACTACTATAATAATATAATACGTATATTATTATAAGGTTATCTATAGCTTTAAATTTTATAACCTCTAAATATAATAAGCCTTAACTACTTATATAAAATAGTTTTAAAAGGACTATAGCTTTAACCTTTATAGTAACTACTAAATTAGGTTTATTTGTAGTTACTAAAAGTTAACTTTCTAACTTTAGGCTACTACCTCCCCCCCTTACCCCCTCCTCTATCTAAATAACCCCTCTCCTACCCTCTTATTTTTATAGCTTTATTACTTATAATATTGTAACTTTATAACCTCAACTTCTTAACTTTATCTTATTTATATTATATCTATTATATCTAAGTTATAATAAGTATTAAAAGGCCTTTAGTAGTAGCTACTTTACTAGTAGTAAAGGCCTAGTAGATCTATCTTAATTAGCTTATACTAGTAATACCTATTTCTCTAGAGTAAAAAGGTATATACCAAGTCTTTACTAAAAACCACTTAGATTAGCTAATTATAATTAGTTAATTATATTATTAAAACGTTAGTATTTCTTTAATTTTCCCCTTCTTATCTCCCTCTAAATTTATTACCTTTACTACTTTAGATCTATTTAGGAATATCTATCCTAGATAACAAGTAATTAATAATCCCTCTTTAGGGTATCCCCTCTTTAGGGTTAATAAGATCTAGTAAGTAAGTAAATATTTAAATCCCTCCTCTAAGTAAGTATTTTAAACCCCCTCCTCCTCTAAGTAATTCCTTTATTAAGAAGGTCCCCTCCTTAGGGAAGCCCTCTAAGTAATCCCTCCTTAGGTCCCTTTTTAGGGAAAGAAGTAATTCTTTCTAAAAAGTCCCCTTTTTGAGGAAACAGATAAGTCAATATTTAGTAATTATATAAAGAAAGAAACTAGGTTATTAGTAAGAAGAAGATGAAGTAATAGTAACTATAAGTTATTTAATATAAGGACTAACTACCTAAAGCGATAGCTTAGGGATAATACTTTAAATTAAGGTATAGAAATAAGCCCAACTATCTTATATAACTTCTAAATATATCTATTACTCCTTCGTAATAGCTAATAATACTAATATCTCCCCTACCCCCTCTCCTTCCTCCTTACCTTAATATTAATTAATAATCCTAATCCCTAATAACTTTAAAGCTAGTATTAGTTATAAGATTTATAGTTAGGTTAAATCCTTTAATACTAAAGAGACTAATTAAGCTAAGATCACTAGCTATATTACTTATTATACTAGTAAGTATCTTAAGAACTATATCTAAGGTTACTAATTATAAGCTAACTTTAAGGAAGACTTTAAGGATATTATTAAGATCTTTAACTATATAAATAACTATATTATTAAAGCCTTTTAGAAAGTCCCTATTAATAATAACGTATTTATTATTTATAATAATAATTAGATTAAATAAAATATTATTACTATTACTTAATAATCTAACTTCTACCTATAAACTAATAATAAGTTTAACTTAATCAAATTATAATATCCAATAATTGGGAGAAGATATAATAAGAACCTTGCTTTCCTTATAGAGATTACTTAGGAACTTAAAACCCCTCTTTTTCTTATTATTACTACTCCTATATAATAATGCTAAATGCCCTCTATTACTCCTATATTCCCTATATATTAGCCCCCTTATCCCCCTCTAGTAGAGACTACTTAACCCTTTTTATTCTAAAATACTAGGAATAATACCTAAGGTCTTAACTTTATAAGACCTATAAGATAGAGCTAGTAAGCCTAATCTCTACTAGATAAGATCCCTTTATTATACTAACTTAAGAGTCTTACTAAGTTCTATAGTAGTAATAACCTTAAGTATAGTAACAATAAGATAGATATATTAGATTTAAAACTCTTTATTTTTAAGCATTATTATACTAAAGCTAGTATATCCCTATAGTAATATACTAAAGCGTTTTCCCTTATATTAAAGGGAGATACCTAAGGATATTATCTCTAATATATTATTACGAAATACCCCTTATTATTATAAACTAGGGTAGTTAAATAGATAAAGAAATACCTCAAAACTAAGGAATTCTATATTACTAATAAAGAATTATGGGATAATGCTATATTACCTAGCTTTATATATTAAAACCCTAATAGATCTATTACTAAAAACCTTAAGAGCTTATTGAAAACCCTCTCTATTATTAAACTTACTCTTAATAAGGAATTTAATACTAATAAAGGCCCCCTCTATTATAAGATTTAAAGCGCTTACTAAGGAGTTTAAGAGTACAAACTTACCCTCTACAAATATCTTGCTAACTTAGAGGACCTCTATAATTCCCTTTATTTTATAATTAGTATTATGTCTGAAATAAACTAAAGCCTTTATATATAATTTATAGCTTAAGAGAACCTAGAGGAGTATAATATAATATATACTAACTAATAATTCTAAGGTAATACCTATTATAACTTCTATTAAAATTATCATAATAATAATAAGAATAATAGATTTTAGTAAAACTAGCTAAAAGGGCTAAAGCGCTAAGATTAAACCTATAGGGAAGACTCCTAATAAGATACTCGCGAAAGAATAATATATTAAATAGCAAGTTAGAGGGGCTTATGTAGCTTTAATTTACTTACTAGGAGCCTACTCTACCCTATTAACTACTACTTAATACTAAGATCTAACTAATAAAGATATTACTACCCTTAATAAGCGCTTATAATAGCTAAAGGATAACCTCAGCTGAGGCCTAATATTAATTATATTATTACCACCTATTACTAAATTGTTTATATTTACAAATAGATTATTTACTAATAATTAAGACCTTATCTTATAATTAGGTTATATTATTATATTTACTCATTAAATAATCAATAATATAACCTTTAAATTAATAGTAATCTTATTTATTATAGCTCTACTAAGTATAAGTAAGTTACCTATAGTATATTAGCCTTAGAGATCTATACTATAGTTACTAGCGTAGATCTCGCCTTCGCTATCGCTTTAACTCTTTAATAAGTTACTACTAAGCTAGGTGTTACTAACTCTATCCCTATAGTAATATATACTAATATTATAGCCCTCTATTAGTTATATAAGCGCTACGAGCTATCTAAGATCTAATAGGTTAATAGCGAAGATAACGCTACTAATATATAAATAAAGGTAATACCTAATAGGGCGTTATACTACCTTATTAATAGTATTAAATTAATAATTTATATAGAGGGATAGGTAATATAAATAATAGAAGGATTAGTATAATAAGGGCGTAATAATAGGTATTTATAAAAGGATAGGATTATAGCTAAAAGTAGCTACCTTTTGCTTTATTTAGAAGCTAATAATAGCTTCTAACTTATTATTCAATTTATATAATTAGATAGACGTATTAGGTAATTACTAAAATAAAGAAAAACTACTAGTATAGGAATACTTAACTACTTATAATAAGTAGGAGACTTCTACTCGCTTAGTAGGCTAGATCTAGCTTTAGATCCGTGGCCTAGGTTAGAATAACTAGGACCTAGTAAGTAGTTATATAACCTATTATATAACCTACCTCGTTAGCCTTCTTATATTATCCTTACCTCGCTAGCTACCTTCTAAGCTAACTTAATATTATTAACTATTTAGACTTTATATTACGCCTACCCTCGCTCTCTTTATTATACTAGTATTTATAAAACTAATAAAAGTATTTAATCTAGTTAAGACCTATCTAATTATCTCTTTATCTATTAGTAATAAGCTTAATAACCTAGCTACCTAGAAAACCTAATTCTATAGTCTAACTGGCAAGGTAATATACGCCCTTAATAATCACAAATAGAGGGATATACTACCTGCTTAAATTAATATATTTAATAACTATAGCTTATTTGTAGTTACCAGACTAGATAGACTTTACTTTATAGTATGAATTAGTATATATTACTCTTATTAATATAGTAATTATACCTATTATAAAGCTAGTCTTATTAAAGTTATAAGGGTCTTTCTCTAAGATTCTATATTTGGTTATTATATTATATAATAATATAAACTATTTTAGAATAACCTCTAGGTCCTCTTAAAGAGCCTTTTAATAATTATATAGATAGCTAAACCTAGTTTTTAAAGTAAGATATAAGTCTATAAACCGCCTAGCTTATTGCTTTTTAATAAGCCTATTATTGTATAATTATAGTAAGAGATTAGCTATATCTTCTATACTAGCGAGGTATAAAGGAAATCCTTTAAAATCGTATTTAATAATATATTAGAGAAGTATTTTCTCCTTAATTAGATTACATTTATATCACTAAGGTTAGGTAGGTTCGTATTAAGGTTAGTTATTTATTTTATTATATAAAGAGCTTTTTAAGATACTATAGTTCTTTACGATATACTATATACGTAGCGTTTAGCTTATGGTATATATTAATTAGATTGCCTTAATAGTAAGAAGGATTATATCTTCTTATAAGTAAATTAGTATTATATTTATAGAGTAATTATGCGTTAAATATAGAAGTAGTTAATACCTAAGCGGGTATAGGAAAGAGTGCGCAGCTACCTAATATATAAGGCTAACTAATAAACCACGTTAGTTATTATATAAGTATATAGCTTCTTTTATAGACTTAGTTAGAGCTATATATTTAGCTTCATAGCTACTTAAAGCAACTACTTTTTGTTTTATACTATTCCAGCCTATTATATTATATAGTCTAAAAGTAAATATATAGCTAGTTATAGACTTTCTATTATTTTGGTCTCTAGACCAATTAGAGTTTAAAGACCCAATAATAATATTATTATTATATAGCTAATTATTATTATAGTTATAATATAATCCTAAAATAGGATATTTATTAAGATACCCCTATATTTTATGAAGAGATATAAAGTGCTCTTTAGATAAGCTAATTATATATCTAGTATAGGTAGTAATAACTAAAGCTATATTAAGCCTAGCTTATAGGACTAAATAAAGTAGAGCCCCTATTTGCTATTGATATATAGGTATATCCTCTAGCTTTGCTTTATCTTTATTATTATATAGTTTTATACTATTATCTATAGGTATTTCAGCTAGATATGTATGCTTTTTATTATACTTATTAAGTATTTTATTAGTATACTAGCTTTGATATATATAAAGCTTTATTTTTACGGTCTATAGTTATTTCATAACCTAGAATTTTACTAGGTACCCCTATAGGCTTTATTATAATACTCTTTAATAAAGAGCTATATATATATTCAGTTATAGTTTTATTTGGCGCGCCTATAAGCATATTGTCCATATAACACGCTATAATAGCATTTTTATTATTATTATTTAATATCAATAGAGCTTTATTATACGGTAAAACCCTAAAGCCTATATTAGTTAATAGTGACCGTAGGTGCTTACACCATAGACGTGGGCTTTGCTTTAGACTATATAAGGCCTTTTTAAGCTTTAGTATATAGTTATTATTATAAATGGGGAATTACTATTATTAAATTCTAGTTTATGTTCTTTTTGATTATAAATAAAACCAGTAGGTAGTTTCATATATATCTCTTTATCTACCTCTATATGTATAAAGGCATTAGGGACGTTATACTGCTATATATCCTAGTTATTTTGTATACTATAATATAGTAGAAATCTATAGCTTTTAGGCCTATAGGTAGTACTAAAGGTCTCTAGGTAATCTATACCTATATAATAATTAAAACCTTAAACTACCTATCTAGCCTTATAGCGTAGTATTTCCCCTTTATTATTAGTTCCCAAAGTATATACCTATCTACTGCCTAATATATTAATATTATTGTTATTATTATTATTATTCATAGCCGGTTTAGGGATTATTTCCCACGTATTAATACTTTCTAGCTCTTTTATTTCAGCAAGCATACCTTTAACCTACTTATTTATATTAGTTATAGCTTACTTATAGGTAGCAAGCTCTACTAAAGTATTAGTAGAGAGAGTATAAGAAGCCTTTTTATTTCATTTATTTATAGCGGATAATCTATTAAGCCTTAGGCAATTATTTATAGTTAAAAGTAGCGCGCTATTATTAACCTAAGTATAGGCTTCTTTATTAATCAATACGGTCCACGTAGTAGGCGAAAGAATGGGGGAAGATGCTATAAATTTCGAAGGTTTTCTCCTTAAAGGCAATGAGCCCTTTTATAAGGGTTGATCGCGTTTAGATATATTTATTACATTTAAGTACGTTTAATACGCTAAGTATATTAGGCGCCCTTAGGCAGGGTAACCGCGCTAAGCGCGTTTAGTATTAATTACCTATATAAGAAGAGAAAGGCGTTAACTATAATATATACTATACAATTTAATTTATACTTCCTATCGTAGTAATATACTAATAAGTAGAGCTATGTTATTATATATAAATGACCTTAAGTAACCTTTCTTCCTTTCTATTCTATATATTTTATTATATTTAGCTTTAGGCTAAGGGAGTCTTAGGCGTAGTATTAGCTATCTTTCAGAGGTTAGGGTAGTCCTCGTCCTTATTATTAATAATCTCTTTAGCTATAGCTAGGAGTTAGTCTATATTAATACTATAAGTAGTAGCTAGTTAAGTATTATTTTAATATAGCTCTAGGAACTAGTAGTGAGATTTATTACTAACTTTAGGGTATAACTGAGTAACGCTATTATCTTTAATTATAGTAATTAAGGCTATAAGGGAGGTAATATTAGCGCAAAGGCCTTAAAGGTCTATAGCGTAATTATACTAGAAGTTAGCTATATCTATAGCCTTAGGGTTATTAAGGTCTTAAAGGGTATAGATAGCGCTAGCGTTATTACTATTAACTATAGCCTAACTAATATATGCGTTATCCTTAGTATATATACTAGGAAACTCGTATTATAATATCTATTTAATAATAAAGAATAGTAATATAGCGCTAAACTCCGGGTTATATATAATTCACTTAGTTACAAATAGGTTAAAGGCGCGGATATATATATATAGACTAAGGATAATTATACTATTCTAGATAAGAGTATATAGGGTAAGGCATTTAGCGTAATAAGTAGTAATAATAATAGTTATATTAAAGAAGTAGATATAGTAAAGGTATATATTAATTACCTCCTAAGCGTTTAGGAACTTTATATAAGAACGGGTAAGGTAGTAGAGGCTAGCGATATAAGGGCGGGACTACTAGTTAGTAATTATAATCTTCTTAACGCTAGAGGTAGTATTAGGCGTCTTAGTAGCGCTAGGCGTATTAGAGGTATTAAAGGGGCTAATATTAGAGGAAGGATTAATATTAGGGTAATTATCTAGACCTATAGCTAATACTATACGCTTAGTAGATAACTTAGCTATAAGGTATTATTTAGGGCTAAGGAAGCCTAGGCTCTCTTATATTAGTCCCTTAGGGATAGTCGCTATAATAAACTTAAACTAATTAGTAGCTAACCTAATAAATTAGCCTAGGTTAAGAGTAATAGCGCTAGCGTTAGTAATATAACCCTCGGAGAGCGCTATAGTTAGGGCGATTTAGGTTTCCTTATATCTATTAAGTAGGATAGAGACGTAGCTAGTACGTTTACTATAGGCTTATATTCCTTTAATAGCCTTAATAATATCTATTATATTAGGGGTACTAATACTAGTAGCTTACTTCTTAGGGGTAGCTATCTTATTAGTCTTATTCTAAGTAAGAGGAGTTAATCTAGTGCTAGTTATATTAATATTAGTTAATAGTTAAGGTTTAGTATACTTAGTAGTATTAGTAGCTTAGTTATATTAGCTAGTATTAAGGGATTATTTAGGCTAAGTAGCCTTAGTAGGTTTATTAGCTTAATTATATTTAGTGGTAATAGGTTTATTATCTCTACTTAAGGCCTCTCTAGATTTAATAGAAATAGGCGAGCTAGTATTATTAGTAATAGAATATAGGTTATATTTAAGGGAGTTCTATATAATATTATAAAGAGATAGCTACTTAAGGTTTAAGATAGCGTTAGGAAATTAGTAATAGAACTTAATTTAGTTTATAGATAGTAGTTAAGTAATAAGATATATATTAATATCTAAGTAAATAATAAGTAGGGTATTAGAAATATTATAACTAGTTTTATAACATTAGGTCTCTTAGTTAAGGGCGCGCTTAAAGATTTCTTAGTTATAAATATAATATCCTAGCTTTTTATAAGGGATCTTAATATTAGGTAGGTAGTAGTAGATATAGTTAAGGGTAATATACTTAGTATCTTTATATTTAGAGCGTTATCTATTTATAGTAAAGTAATACCTAGGTATATATAATATAGGTTACTCTAGTAGGGCTAAGCGCGCGATAACATAGAGCGTTAGTAAGGGTCCTTAACGTCTAGAAGAGGATAATAGTAATAACGTAGGACGTATGAGTATAATAATAGTAAAGTAATAGGGTTAAAGGCGTTAATAATCTTCTGCGAAATATATATATAGAGGAAAAATACGCTTAATACTAGGCGGGTAAAGGTAGTAGTAATAACTAGTAGGGTTACCTAGTAATATATATTTGTTTTATATATATATCCTTAAGCGCTAATCTTTCTTATTAGTTAAATAAGAGTAGGGATTAACCTTCCAGCGAGGAGGGTAGTTATATTTATAAAGGTTCTTATAGTGCTAAGGGTAGAAGGTATTTAAGAGGGAAAGTATAATAGATATAGTTATCGTTACTAATAGGCTAGATGCGAATATTAGTATTATTAGGTTAAAGCCCTTAGATATACTAATCGCGCTAAACGTCTTTATTTTATAATAAGGCCTTAGTTATAATACTCTTTTTAGTTTATTTATCTATTTAAGGCGCTTTAAGTAGTAGGTTCCTTATTTATAATATATATCTTATTATTCTATTAGGTTCTTCTAAGGCCTTCCTCTGAAGCGCCTTAGTAGCTTTTTATAAGGCTTTAATACTAGTTTAATACCCTTTTAGATAGGTCTTTAAGCTTATACTTATCTATAGAGCTATTCTATTTCTTATTCCTTACTTTTAAATATAGTAATAGGTTTATCCGCGTTTATAATATCTTTATCTATCTAAATAGTATATATTAATAAGTAACCTTTCTATTTAACTAGGTATTATACTTTCCCTCGTACTAGGGTTTATTTCTTAAGAATACCTTTAATCTTAAAATACTTATATACTTTAAGCTAATAGATTATCTTCCTTAATATAAACTAGACCTTAGTAGTCGTTTTAATACTTAAATAAGTTACTACTAGGGGCTAGTACTACTATAAGCTAGATAATAGATATAACTAGGTAAATATTTATATTAAGTAGAATATCGAGGCGGTATACTAACTTCCTAACGCGTTTAAGGACCTTAAATAGAATATACTAGTAGCTATATTTTAGGTTTAGCTATCCTAGTAGGTAATATCCTAATCCTATCTTCAGGGATACCTAGTTACCTAGCTTAAAAGTAATAAAACGATATTTTTTATTATACTATTTTTTTATATATAGCTAGGCTATAGTAATTAAAATCTTTAGTTCCTCCTAGAAGATTTCGTAGTTTATTTTGGGATTAGTATTACCTAAGATATTTAACGCGTTATTAGTATTCCTACTATATAGGATTTAGTTTAGTAAATAACTAATAACTTATAAGTAAGTATTATTAAGGTTATATTAAAAGCTTAGTATTAATATTAAGTAGTTATTATTAATAAGGTTAAGAAAGTAACGAATAGCTAGTTTAACAGTTTAGTTCTTATGTTCTAAGATACTATTAGTTTGAGGATAATATATTATTAAGAATCTTAACTTAGTATATAATCTAGCCTATAGTACGGTTTAAAACTTTGATAGGAACTTCTAGTTACGATTAGATATAATAGCTTTTAGGATTCCCTAGTTATTATATTAAAAGTTATAAAGAAGGAGGTATCCCTAGATCTTAGTAATATATATTAAGTAACCTAGGATAAGAAGTATTACTTTAGAGAACCTATTAGTTATAGTAAGTATAGTATTAAGTAGTAGGAAGTTCTCTACTTCGTAGCCTAAATACTATGAAGGTATTTTAGGAAGTCTAATAATAAAGTCTATAGTAATTATATAAAAAGGAATAGCTAGAATTAATATTAGCTATATCGCGCTAAGTAGTAGTTAACGTTCTATATTTATTATTCTATACTTTAGGTAGTTAGCTACGTAGTTATTAACTTATTATTTAAGGCGTTATATATAAAAGTATTTATTAATAGCTCTCTATATTTATTCCTTACTAAAGTAATAATAGTTATTATAAGCTTCTTTAATAAGCGGCGTTACTAACTCTTTTAGAACGCAGAGCCTTTATTTATTAGTATAAGGGTTAATATAGCAAGAGAGACTATTATATATAACAAAGTTAAGGTCTATATTATCTATCTTTTATAGAGTATTTTATATGCTCTGCTCTAGGACTTAGAGTTAGTATATAATTAAATAAGCTTTATCTTAAAGTTATTATTAAGAGATACCTCTATTATAAAGTTAATACCTATTAGTATATTATCCTATATCTTATTAAGTTCCCTAATATCTTTAATAGGGATTTCTATTATAAGTAGGTATAATAATATATCTACTACGATATTTAACGTTCTAGGGATATAATAATATACTAGGGAGAATTAGCTAAGGTATTCTAATAATAATATAAGTTATAAGTTAGATCTTATCTTATCCTCTAACTATAGCGATATTTCTTTAATAATATTATATATTACTAAATAGTTAGTAAGTATAATTATAGGGTCTCGTCTTAATAAATATAATATTAGCTAATACTTCTTTACTACTTAAACTAAGTAAGCTACTTTGAGTTTAGTAGGCTAATATTTCTATTTAGCTTAGTTAAGGGCTTTGCTAATATAGGTAATTAGGCGTATATTAGTACGCTTAAGAAGGTCGTAAGGCTTCTATTTAATATTATTAGCTAGCTAGAAGATTAGCGCGGAGTATCTATATTCTTTTAACGAGTTAAGCTAAAGAAATAGTTACTTATTAGGGTTATAATAGAATAAGGCGTTATCTACTATTAATATATCCTTAATACTATTAAAGCTAGCTTCTTCTTCTACTATAGGTTTAAAGCTTCCTTTTTAATTCAAGACCTTTCGTATAGTACCTTTATCCTTTCCTTAAGCTTAGGCTTTAGTAAGTAACGTTATTTTATATTATTAGAGCGGTTAAATATAATTACTATAATATAGTATTATATATTATAGGAAATTAGTTACCCCTATTTAGTATTTAAGCTAGTAAAGGTTATAGGGGTACTTAATCTTCTTAATAGCGTTAATATAGTCTTAAGTATTTAATAGTCTAAATATATTAATAGTAACGCTAAGTAACTTAATAGAGGGGTATCCTATAAATAACTTTTTTACTAAAAGTAAGAGTCTAATATTAGTAAAGAGCTTAAGAATCGTATTAAGGTACTTAAGGTAAGTATTAAGGTCCTTCGAGGCGATAATAATATTATTAATAAATACGTAGGTATATTCTTTATATAGTTATAGGAGTCTATTTATAACGCGTTAAGTAAAGGCGGGCGAATTATAGAATCCTATAAGTGCTACCTTCGAGCGTTCTTATCCCTAGTAGCTAACTATAGTAAATCGATCTTAATATTCCTTCTTAATAAGAAATTAATAGAAGAAGGATTAAGTACTAACTATAGTAATCTATAGTTTACTATAAAGGCGTTTAATAACGTCTTGCTATAGTAGTATAGGGTATATATTAGGGATTATAGCTTTATTAACAGTATATAAGTCTATAAGTATCTAACCTTTATACTTACTATCTATAATTCGCTATATAGCGAATATAGGGGCTCTAAATAGTATAGGTCTAGAGTTACCCTATTCTATATAGTATTAAGTATAAAGCTTATCTAGGGTTCTATTAATAAGTTTCTTATCCTCTTTACTAATAGGATAAGGTTATTATCTAATATTTATATTCTACTATCCTTTAATAAGTTTAATCTTAAGGTATTAATCTTCTAGAAGGTTAATTAGTCCTTAGTTCTTCTAGATAGCAGGGTAATATAATATAACCTCTTTAAGGTATTAAACGGCTTTAGCGTCTTAGTTATAGATATATATACCTTCCTTAGTAATAATTACTAGTAGGTTTTTAGGCTTAGTTATGCCTATCTTACTATTTAGGTTAATGTTCCCCTTATAGATATCTCTATAATTTAGTATTATATTATCCTTTATTACGCCTTAGTTAGCGAGCGCTTCCTTACTAGTTAGGTTAGGGATCTCTACTTATTTATTAACTAATAGTTCTAGTAGCTAAATAAGTATTATAAGCTTCCGATCTAAAAGGTTCAAAACAGTATAATATATTAGATCCTTATATAATAATATTAGAAAGGCGGTTTCTAGTTAATCACGAGTCTTTGGCTTAAGGTATCTATTAGACTTAAAGGGCGCGAGGCTTCTAAGTTTAGTACCTTATTTAATCTTTAATAGGTAAGGAGCGTTATTAATAATAGGAGTAAGTAGTAAATTACCTATATATATATACGTATACCCTTCGTGCTTTAGGCTAAATAGAAGGGACTCTATTTTGCTAATAATATATTGATTTAAATAGCAAAGCGATTCTATAGTATAATAGTTATATTTCTAGTAGTATATATATTATAATCTTTTAAAGGGACTTTTAAGTAGATCTAACAAGGAACCTAAATATTATTATAAGATATAATCCGGATGCACGATTCTAAGTTTAGGATAGTAAGCCTATTAGATATATTAAAGTCTTACCTTATAAGCAGACTAGTATCTAAATAAGAGATAAGCTATATACGTATATAGAGCTTAGTAGTTATTATATAACTATTAGGTTATTATCCTTATACGAGGATTAAGAAGGTTACCTAAGTAATAGTCTTAAGGCTTCTAATACCTTAGAGCTTAAATACCTTAGGTTCTCTTAAGAGGGTATAGAATTACTATAGGCAGGCTTTACTTATAACTAAGCAGTCTATACTAGTATTAATATAGACTACGATTAGCGGTCTATTATAATTGCCTTAGATAATAATCTTAGCGTATATATAATAGTATAAATATATAATTATATATTACTATAGCTTAATAGGACTAATAAGCGTTATATTTAGCTAAGGGGATAGAAGGGTCTAATGCGAGAGAATACCCTTAGAGTTAGCATATAGCTTAGTATTATAAAAGCACGTTTTATAAGAGTAGATTCTAGGATCCTCAAGGAGCGAATTTTAGAATAGGTTAATATTAAAAATAGGGTACTCGTCCTTATATCTAGGGATATAATCTAGAGAGTAGTCCTAGTAATAAATAGGTTAAGTAACTAGGTTAATATACTCGGGATCGTCTTCCTATTGCTCTTAGTTATCCTCGTTATTAGTACTAATAACTAAGTCTTCTTTATATAACTCTAAATCCTCGCTAGCCTTAATATACTAGATATAGTTAAAGTTACCCTTATCTAATAAAGTATATACTTCCTCTTCCGCTTAGTTATAACTAGTCCCCTTTACTATATATACTAAAGGGTAGCTAGGTAGTTAAGGATATTAAACGTATTAACTAAGCTATTTATATTAATATTTAGGCCTTTGTTATTAGTTAAACTAAATGTCTTTATAAGAGGAGCTTAATAAGGGTTTAGTAGTAATATTAGTAGCTTGCTTTATAGGTCTTAATAGTAGTAGATTAGATATAGTCTCGTTTAGGTTTATATAGTATAGGTAACGAGTAGTAGTAGTATAGCCTATTTCTAAGGTCTCCTTTAGCGGTAATTACGTTACTATAGCTCCTATGCGGGTCGTCTTAATAGATAGTTAGACTAATACTTACTAGGATCCTTTAGTAACTATTTAATACTAGCTATAGACTATCTTTTATAAGCTTATGATAAACTTATTATAATTTATATTACTAGTTAGTTAAGGAATGCTAATAACTAGTTCTATATCTATCTTATTATATGTAATAGTAAATACCTTAGCTTTGCTCTCCTTAGTATCCTTATAAAGTTAAGTAACCTTAGTTATCTAGTATTAAATATCACGTTAATTATATATATAGTATAGAGTATACCTCTCTTTTATTAAATATACTTTAGTAATTTTATATAGTAAATAAATATATTTAAGTAATAACTCTTTCTAATAGTCTAATCTATAATTAGGGTCCTTAAGTTCCGCCTTTTTATCTAACGTTAGGTTAGTATAGTACTAGTCTAATATATACCTTAATAAGGTTTAATATAGGTTAAGGTTAGCTATAGCTAGGTTCCTATCGTCCGACTTAAGATAGCTATTAATAGTATTAATAAAACGGTATATATTTTAGTAGATAGTTTTTAAACTACGATTAAAGCGTATATTATTAACTTTATTATTATATAAAAGCGGATTAAATACCCTAATTATATTAGTTTTAAAACGAGGGGTGCTATACCTAAGCTCTATAACTAATATACTGGCTATTACTTATACTACCCCTTCTTTATCTATAGAGAGAAGGAATATAAGGAAGTTATAGCTAACTAAGAACCTATTAGGGTTAGATAATAGTTTAATAGTATCTCTTAGCCTAGCTAGTAATTAAGGGCGTTAATTACTTTAGCTATTACTATTACTATTACTAGGGCTACCTCCTCTACTATTTTAGCCCTCGGGGTTATTATTATTACCTCTATTACTAGGATCTCTAGGTAGTATACGTATTAATAGTAGTAAAAGACCGTCCTCTATATATTTAATATCCTAATTATATCCTTTACTTTTATTAAGGTTTAATA
The DNA here is from genome assembly GCA_036785755.1 of Colletotrichum ledebouriae. Classification (NCBI taxonomy): domain Eukaryota; kingdom Fungi; phylum Ascomycota; class Sordariomycetes; order Glomerellales; family Glomerellaceae; genus Colletotrichum; species Colletotrichum ledebouriae. Next base: position 20,569 of record JAVHLU010002033.1, read on the forward strand.
GTCTAGCTTCTAGTTCCTAGGTACCTATCTTATTATACTACTTACCCTAGCTATAAACGCTAGGGTAACTCTATAAGTTACTTAGCTTAAGTATAAGAGGGCTACCTAGTCCTTTGCTTTAGGTTAGGAATAAGGCCCTTAATATATCTTTACTTTTTTTAAATAATATATAGAATATATTTAGGCTTAGCTCTAGTATTAATATAATAGTTATATCTTTTAATATAGGTTTAATAGGTAGTAGTTATAGAGTACTTATAAAACTTTATCTAAACTTATAGTATTCCTCTAGAGTTAATAGAAGTATTAAAAGAGCTTTAGGAATTATTATTATATTAAGTTTAGATATAGGTTTTAAGACTTCTAGCTTATCTATAGCTTTAGCTCTTAGGGTCTTATAGCCTCCCCTCTTTTTATCCTCTTTAAAAGGGAGTATTAGGTCTAGTATCTAGCTTTATTTAGTTTCTATCTTAATATATTAATTATAATAAGGGAGGTTAAGATAATATTACTATTTAATAGTATTAGTAAATAGTTATAAGTTAGTTATCTATACTTATAGGACCTTACTTAAAAAATATTAAGTAGTCTTATATACTTCCCTATATTATAATAACTTTTAAATATATCTATAGTAGTTTACTAAATATTATTTAAAGTTCTTATAGGTAATAGCTATAATACTCGCTTTTATAACTAACCTAAAGCGAGTATACTTATTCTAAATAAGTAGCGTATAGAACTTATTAAGGTATTACTTAAGCGCTATTATAAAGTTTATAATAATTAAATAATTAATAGATTCTAGAAGGTTAGACTTAAGACCTTCTTTAACTTTATAAGTAGAAAGTACCTTATAGGGTATAATTATTAGAGAGGTTTATTATCTTTTTAAGATATTCCTTAGGTTAAGGAAATCTTTAAGGTTTAATATCTCTTAGGAATATCTCCTAGTTAAGGGAAATAGTAAAAGGTTAATATCTCTTATTAATATTTCCTAGTTAAAAGAAAGGGGGAGTTTAGAGGCTTTTAATAATATATAATACTTATAGGTATTAACTACTAAGATACTACTTTATATAAACTTAATAGAGTTAGCTATCTATATAATTAAGTACCTTCTTTAATTATAAGGGATATCTTTAGTTATAAGGGGATATAGCTAACTATTAAGGTTATACTACTAATTAATATAATCTATATAGTAGGTAATTAAATAGGTAAAATTTCTATGAATTTCGAAGGGTTTCTCCTTAAAAGTAATAAGCCCTTTTATAAGGGTTTATCGCGTTTAGATATGTTTATCGCGTTTAAGTATGTTCAACGCGCTAAACGCGTTAGGCGCCCTTGGGCGGGGTGACCGCGCTGAGCGCGTTCGGTATCATTAATATTAGATTGGGGGATTTGTATCTCAATCTTAGACCTGTTATTATTATTATTATTTACTATATCCTCTTGTGGGTTGAGATCAAGCTATAGAGCTATCTTTAGCCTAATTATATCCGCTATTATTATTATTATAACTATTCTTATTATTCTTATTATTCTTATTATTCTTATTATTCTTATTATTCTTATTATTCTTATTATTCTTATTATTCTTATTATTCTTATTATTCTTATTATTCTTATTATTCTTATTATTCTTATT